>JAESVK010044896.1:0-12535 GCA_017140935.1 Hamamelis virginiana
CCCAAAGGGTCACACACAATAGAGAGTAAGTGAGTTCCTTAAGCTTGAGAGAGGGGAATCCTATCATGGCGTTTGTTTGACTTTAATAATTAAACGTTAATTGATTAAAAGTCAATACTAACCGAGAATAGGATTACTCTATTCGAGGATGATTGGTCATGCTAGCACTAGTAACCAAACACCCCCCAAAGAGGAGAAAGTCTATAAATAAGAGTGTTTCACACACTCAAAGGCAGAGAAACCCTAGAGGCCGAAATTTCTCTCTCCTCTCCCTCTCCATTCTAGCTTGCCACAAAGGGTTGTGGAAGACTAGAGAAGGTTTCGGAGTCTTGCTCTCGTGTGGATACGCTTTGGAGGTTTCATGCTTTTGAAACTCGAAGGATTCCTACACCGAAGAACATAATCAATGTAAGTTTTTACATGCTTTGATTAATTGTTTATTTATGTATATATGATCCGATGCTTGTATCGTTCTTGGTGGTTTTGTGAAACATGGATGTTTTTATTAAAAATGAAAAAGTTTTGTTTTTACCCTGTTCCGCTGCGCATCCATGTCTGTGATTTTCACAGAACCTTTCATGTTCCTGATCATAGGTTTATTTATTTGGGCGATAATAAACCGTTAAGATTAGCTCAGGTTATACTAGCTCCAATGGGAGGATGGTGAGTCTCAAGCCATCTGTGTAGAGACACTATAGTAAACCTGTGGGTGCTTGTTAGAGAACAAGTACACTGAACGTGACCAATATGAGTACAGCTTATGGAGATGTATTTGAATGTCAAAAGCTGCTCATGTGTATAGTCACATTTGTAATCCTCGTACCTGAGACACCACTAGTTATCTTATGTATGAATTACTAGAGTTTGATAGTATCTTGTACACCCTTATTCATGAGGATGTAATCGGTGCTCATTGGCTTTAGTAAGTTATATATGAAGATAGGTGAGTGTGCAATAGGGGATCACCACCCTTAATATCAAAGGGAGAATGTCACAGTTAATTCACAAATAATAACTCAATGAAGTCTTTGGCCAAAGCAGAAGGTAACCAAGGAAAAGAGTTTTCATGGGTTAACCTAATTGAGTTTATATTTTGGTGAATAACTAACACAGGATTAAGTTAGGGTTTGACATGAATCCATACCCAGATAACTTAATCGTGACATTGATTGGTGAAGGATTATATTACACGAAGGGTTCATTTATATTTGTATATTCACCCACACCTAGGGCACGTCATGATATGTTGCTAGAGGTCACTCATGACTAGTGTAGGCCTAATGATAAGTGTTATCATTGAGGGCAAAATTGGAATAGTTTCAATTGAACCAAAAATAGAAAGTTTCTATTTTGGGAAACATGCGATGTTCCCGATCCACTACTAGGTTGGGGTGAACCCAATGGGTCACACACATAAGGGCTTAAGTGATCTTCTTGATTTTGTAAGAGGGGATATTCTGATTTAGATATTAGCTTAATCCTAATTATTAAGTGTTAATAATTAAAGGGATTAAGGATATACTAAACTAGAATATAACTAATTTAATATGATGTTTGGTCAAGCTAGCACTTGTAACCAAACATCATTATAAGAAGAGAGGTTTATAAATAGAGGAGGATAACCCTAGGGCCGAAGACTCTTGCTTGCCTCCTCCCCTAGCCGAAACTCTCTCTCTCTCCCTCTTAAGTCTTTGCCTTCTCAAGTTGTTGTGGAGACAAAGAAAGATCAAAGAAGTTTTGGGCTCGTGTGGATTAAACATTGGAGGCTTCCATACCTTTGGAGCTTGAAGTTTTGTGAAGGCGACCATCAAAGTAACATCAAAGTAAGCATTTATTTCATGTATAAATAATTGTTTAGATTCATCTTATAGTTTGAGTTCGATTCATGGATGAAAATCGATGGAAAATTTTTATTTTACATTCCGCTGCGTTCCCATGGTGTTTTCTTTCAATCCATGGCCATGGTGATAGGTAAACTGTGAAAAGTGTTTCATGAGTTTATCTTATTGAGAATTATATTTTGTGGAACATTTAACAAGTTGTTAAGATATGGTTTGACTTAATAACCATGCCTGAATATCTTAACAGTGACATTAGGGGATGAAGGATTAAGTAACATGAAGGGTTCATATGGTTCCGCTATTCACCCACACCTAGGGTACGCCATGATATGTTGCTAGATGTCACTCATGACCAGTGTAGGCCTATTGATAAAGTGTTATCAATGAGGGCATAATTGGAATTATTCCAATTGAACCTAAAAATAGAAACTTTCTATTTTAGGAGACATAGAGATGTCCCTGTCCACTGCTAGGTTGGGATGAACCCAAAGGGTCACACACATAAGGACACAAGTGAGTTCTTTAAGTTAGGAGAGGGGTTAGTTTCTAATTAATGTAACTTACTTGGTCTCTTTAGTTAAGTGTTAAATAAAGAGGACTAAGTTGCAAAAATTAGAAACCCTAGTATTTGCCTATAAATACAAGGGGATGAGTGCATGCTAGCACTAGTCCACTCAAACCCTAAAAGAAAGAGAGGCTTTTGTTTTATTCCCTAGAGGAGGCCGGCCCTAGTGGCTCCTCTCTCTCTTGGCCGAATTTCTCTAGCTCTCTCCCTCTCCATCTTGCATTGATTCAAGTGTTGAACAAGTGCGGGAAGCTTGAAGGGTCTTGTGTTCGTGTGGATACCTTGGAGGCTTCATACACTTTGAAGCTCGGATGCGATCGAGGTTTCATCAATGGCAAATCAAGTAAGTCAATGTTTTAAAGTTGTTTAATTCTTGTACTTGTATTATTCATGATCCGATGCTTGTTTCGATTTCCTGTATGAATATGTATGGTGGGATTCTTGTTTATAAAATTTTATAGTTTGTCTTCCGCTGCGAATCCTCCCTGCACATATTCTTTCACCCCCATAGCACTCTAGCTTAAGTTTTAGAGTCTTTGAGTTCCTTGGAGTCCTTGGAGCTTGAGGAGAAGGCTTGGAGCTTGAGGAGAAGGTTTGAAGCTTGAAGGCTTGAAGGCAGAGGTTAGTAGTTTCTTTTCTGTTCTTGTTCTTTTTCTTTTTCTTTTTTAATCATGTTAGGTTAGGTTTTTATTTTCTTAATATGTATAGGGTTTAGTTTATTGTTAGTATACATAGGATATAGTTTATTATTAACATGCATAGTTTAGGCTCTAAATTAGTTTGCATAATAGGCTAGTTTGTTTTTTTAATATGCATGCATAGTTCTCCCTCTCTTCTTCTCTTCTTCTTCCATTCTTCTTTGATCATGTCATATTAGGATTAGATATTTAAGATTTAGTTCATATCTAGAATACATGCTAGTATTTTTTAGGATGGATTTATGTTGTTCATATTAGGTTGTTAGTCTATTCAACTTATTCTCATCATAGTTCATTTTTTTTTATCATTTGGGATGATTGATTGATATATAAAAATGTGTTCGAGGGAACATGCAAAGGTGAGTCTCTTCCTTTGTGTTGATTAGAATGAACATGATTTGAGTTTATGGTATTTTATGCATGTCATCATTAGGTTACATTTAATGCATTTTTCACCATTTTTTTTTTCATTGTTTTAGGGTTTTAAATACACTTCAAGATTACTTTCAAATCTGTCTATGGATTTAAAGTAACCTAAAAGTGCATTAAAACTCATTTTTTAGGCTTAAATCAACTTAGAAATATGTCTAGGTTCCCATAGCTAACTTAGATTGCATTTAGGCCATTTTCATGCATTGTTTACAATTTTTTAAGCATTTTTATCTATTTTTCCAGAAATTTCAGCATGCATTATGTTGATATTTAGGAGTGCTTAGATGACTTTAGGATGTAGTTAGGGACTTATAGGGTAGGGAAGCCACTTGGCTTCACCTAGGACTCCCCTTTGTTGTAAAAACTACATCTAAAGAGGGGTTTTAGCTTGTTTAAGAATCTATTTTTGAGAGTTTTCAAATAAAAATTAAAGAAGTTATTTTGTGATGAAACTCCCATTTTGAAAGATGAATTATTTCAAACACACACCAACTCTCGAAGATAGAGTCTTAGATAAGGTAGAACGCCTTCAAGGATATAGTTCATTACAATAGGAGAGTCCTAGGGTAATCGAACTACGTGGACTTTGATCTTTGTCAAGAAATTGATAAAGTACGTAGGCAGTCAATAGGGCGCAAGTCCAATCTTAGGTTGACTTTGAGTCTCCTAAGACCCTTAGGATTGTGTATACTTTTGTACTATATATTATTATTATTATATATTATATATCATATTTTGTGATTGATTAGATAACTAGGATTGTTTTGAAAAGATTTTGATAAAGCCCAAATCTAATTAGGAGACCTTTAATTAGGGCGAGGTGGGTGCCTACAAGGAGTTCCTTGGAACCTTTCCACTCCGTAACCTAGCCCCCGAATCCAACTTTGATTCAAAAGACCATGCTTTTCCAAAATATGGGGTCAATGTTTTATTGAAAATAAAACTCTTTTTGTGGTTTCCTTGTTTCCTAAAAATAAGGTGGCGACTCCTAGTTTTTTACAAACTCTCAACCCTTTTTCAAAAATCCTATCTTGAGTGGATAATAGAGAAGGATAAACGTGGATAATAGAGAAAGATAATAGAGAAGGATAAATCGAGACGGATAAACATCATCCACAATCCACTCAAGATAAACACCCCCCCAAAGTGAATGAGAGGGCCTCCCGATCCAGGTTGGCTAGTTCACAGATGTGCATCCCTTCCTTGGATTATACTCGTACTTCCCTCGGTGTCAACCCAAAATACATCTTGCATGCGACTTCAATAGTTGTAAAGGTTCATCGAATTCTGATAGCATTCATTTTAGATGGTCAAACAAACCGGCTTAAGTATCTTCTCTTCTCCTTTGATCAAATGGACGGGGTTGTCAAAACGGATGAGTATTCAACAAAAGGGGCAACAGGGATTCCAAAAGTGTTAAACCACATGGTTGGAAAGCTCAAAAGGGGTTCGAGGAAGGCTCAAGCAATGGGCCTTGTTGGAGATTCTTAGCTAGGCTCATGTCAAATGATTTCACTAATTCCACCAAATATCACTAGATCTCGAGGTTTAAAGAAAGAACAAAACATTAGGGACATAAAAATCCTCACGAATGTAGAACTTTTCAAAAAGTAATACCTAAAAGAAAGCTACACAAGAAGTTTTAGGAAGTGACAAACTTCCCAAAATGGCGAGAAACAAAGAAGTAGCATGATGTTAATGGCATGTCCATAAATTTCAAGATATTATTTACCCTTATGAATTAAATGTCTTCAATTTATTTAGTTTCAAACTAATTGCTCATGATAAATTAATTTTGAACTCAACACTTAGTGTTTTCACAAGAATTGGACCGTACCCAATGTAACTTTATGGGCAACCTACGTATCTCCACTTTTGATGTTTATTTCGAAGAAACTGTTACAAGTTGTTTGATGTTTGTGGAGAATCAGGTCCTCGTAGTTCATAACACTTTTCTTTTCTTTATTTTTTTTGCTCTAACTTTTGCCTAAGCAGCCTTTTCAGGTTTTCCACTTATCGAGCTTGATTTTTTTTTTGAATGCCCTAACTTTTGCCTAAGCAGCCCTTTCGGGTTTTCTACCTAGCGAGCTTGATTTTTTTTTTTTTGAATGCCCTAACTTTTGCCTAGGCAGCCCTTTCAGGTTTTCTACCTAGTGAGCTTTTCATTTTTTTTTTCCTTTTTCTTTTTCTAAATTGGTGAGATGAGCAAACTTAATACTCTTTTAAATTTAAAGACAAACAACCCCATTCGATGGCACTTGATTAATGATGCACAGACCTCACATCTTGGTTCGAATTCTCTTCTTGGTACTAATTCCTCTTCTTTTTCTAAGCCCCAGTGTACCATATTTTCTTTTTCTTAAGTGGTTTCGAATGCTAATCATTTCTACTTCTTTTTTTCTATTTTCTTTTTTTTAGAAGCCCCATTCTCTTGGGAGGAGCCCCATCCTTGAATCTTCATCACATGATCTGATCTTTTCTATTAAAACCTCTTCCAATTCTCACAACTTTCTTCGTGTATGAGTATACTATGGGTTGATTCAATTTGGGAAGAATTAGCCCCTAGTTACTAAACTCTCCTATTTTTTTATCACTTCAGCTTCATCTTCCTTGATTTCTTATTGATCAATCTTCAGAATGAATGAGAGGTAGTCACACCACAACGAGGCCATCGCATGACATATTGTCTTTAAACTTAAAATTTTCTCAAGTTTGCTTTAAACATGATGCCCGATTGATTTCTTTTTTCTTGTGAGAAAATTATTCGCCCAATCTTAATTATCTTAGACAAGTCATTTGTCCCTAAACAATTGATTTCAATTAATTCATGTAGGTTGATTGTCCTATATTCCTTTGCTCAACGAGCTCTAGAAAGACATTTTTCTTAAGATTTACATCCATGCCATAAACATCCACAGAGGAAGACAATGCAAAGAAGATGCATAAGAGAATCTTTTTTTTTTCTTTTGAACTCAAAGGAAAATGACAAAACAAAGAAATCCTAAACAACGGATCACCCTAGTCTCACAAGCGGGCTAGGGAAACACTTATTATTGAAAATGAAAACTGAAATCCTACACTACTCAAAGAAAGCATAAAGAAAATCTTATAAGCTACTACTCGGCAGAAACAGCTCTTCATCTTTTATGGGCCCTCACTAAGGTTCTCCGTCAAGGGATCCATTGGAAAGGGGTGTGGTGGTGGACTCAAGCTAATGATTGGAGAAATTGGGCAAAGAGACAACTCCGTGGTCAATCAGATCTTGAATTTCATGGCGAAGGCGCAAACACTGGTTGGTCGAATGGCCTGGGTATTGATGAAAATTGCAGTACTCATCTCTATTGAAGGATTTTGGTATGGACTTAGGGAGAGGCCTTGGCTCGAGGGGTTGCAAAAGGTTTTGATCTTTCAATATCTCGAGGATTTGATCCAACGACATGTGGAAATCAACAAATTGGCGAGGTGGATTTTTTCCATTGGAAGGCAACGTGGGTGGGACAATGGTATTGACTTCATCACTTGATTCTTCCTCGAAAATGGTTCGTTGTCTTTTGAGAAATGGTTCTACTTCGATGGATCCTTTAGCAAGGGCGTCTTCGACTTGGATTCCAGCCCCGGCAAGAGCTTTGAATTGGGAAAATACTGTGCAAAGAGATACTTGCGATAGCCGGGTAACAAATTCTTGAGTACCATTTGGATTTGTTCTTCATCTGTTGGTCGATTGATCATCTGAGAGGCCTTAGCCCTCCACCTCATGATAAAAGTTGAGAAGGTCTCATAGGGTTCTTGCTTGGTTGTTTCCAAATCACGACGAGTAACGTCAATTTCTGTATTGTACTGGTAGTGGCTAATAAAATCAAAAACGTCCTCCCACGTTTTTATCTTAAACTCATCCAAATGTAAGAACCATTTCAAAGCAGATCCGGCAAGCGACTCATGAAACATTTGGGCTAGTAACTCATTATCAGCCCCACGGGGATGCATGGCTCTCACCTACATCTTCAAATGGATCTTAAGACAACCCATCCCATCAAACTTTTCCAATTCCGACATCCTGAAGTAGCTGGGTAAGCGGGCTTTTGGGAACAAAGAAAGCGAGGTCATGTCCATCAAGTTATCAGACCTTTGGAATCCTTTAAGGGCTTTTTCCAGGGCTTCAATCCTACTATTCAAGAGAATAGGTTCTTCAGCGAGGTATGAAGGATTTTTGGGTTAAGGATTCTTATCCAGGTCCATGGGCTTAACGGATTCAAAGATGGGCTTAGGCTTAAAGGATGATTCTCCTATGTCAGCCCCATTCTTTTCAGATAGATCTTGGGTTGCTTTTAGGGCTAGGAAATCTTCGGCCATTTGAGCTAAGGCTTCCATTCTTTCCTTGGAGGACATGATTATGGCAGCAGCAGTAGGGGAAACCTCGTCATTGTTAGCCATATCCAAATCAATAGATGAATCAACACTTAACCCAGGCCCACTAGAGTCAACGATCCAAGCCATAATGCTCTTTAAAGAAAATAAAATTTTGAAATCAATTTAAAGCCCCATGATTACTTTTTGAAAAAGAATGATATTTTACAAAACTCACAAATCCCCTATTTTCTAGGATATTCCTTTGAAAAGGATGAAGGTTCACACCAAAAGCACATGAGATAGACTAGGGAATCTTAAGGAAATAAGCCCCTAGTAAAGACACTCAGAATGAACAGACCTATATAACTTGGGCTTAAAGCCCGCGCAAATCTCACTTTCTACCTCTAAGGCCCAAAGGCATATGGGATCATTTGGTAGCATAACGCTACAATGGGCCAAGGCCCACAAGCAATGGGGCAAGCCCCTGATTGGCACTTTAATCTTACAGGAGACTTTCCCAAAGGTAACAAAAGAGGAATAGACCTAATTGCCCTACAATCTATGGGTTCTACACTTATCTTGCTCAAACATTTAAGGGCAATTGAGAAAAATTCGGCAGCATAACACTATAATGGGCCTTGGCCCATGAACAAATAAGGGATAAGGACTATACCTACGGCAACTACCCCAACCTTTTGGACATTTTCCTTATGGGTTAAGAGTATTCATTGAAGGTGCAGACCTAAGGATCCTACCCTAGACCATGGGCCTAAAGCCCACGTGAATCTCACTTTCAATCTACAAGGCCCATAAATGGACAAACGGTCTAAAAGCATAGGCTGAAAGCCCACACACCAACCTCACCTCAAACACTCTCACATTCTATCCTATGAAGATGGGCTTAAAACCCACGTCTCGAACTCACCGCAGACCTATACCTTCTATCGAAAGGATATGGGCCTAAAACCCACACCTTATATCTTCTCCTAAAGCTTACAGATTAATACCACTATCTGGGCAGCGTAACACTACCACAGGCCTAAGCTCATGAATCCATAGGGTACTAGTCTTTATTAGGTACCTTGACTCTTTGAAGACACATCCTTTAAGAGTTTAGGGCATTTCATAAAGGTCTAATCCTATAGATACAGGTCCTAATGGTTCTACACACTTCACAATCAAGGCTCAATACAAAACCGGTGGGAAAAATCCGGCAGCATAACATTACAATAGTGTGTGATCAGGCGATGTAGGGTATGTGTCCTAGAGACATCTATATGAACAAATGCAAAGGGTAGGCTGAGTGTCCCTTACTCGCTCGGTCCAATCGATATACCTAACCACATGTGACATCAGGAATGCCGCGTGGGTCCAACAGTACGTGATTGGTCCGTTTGATATACCCGAGGGTACTTGGCAAGAAGAGTGATGGCTTTGCATACATGGAACCCAAGAATCAAAGAGACTGGGCCCAAGGCTAGGCTCATCGTTGGCTTTAGCATACAAGGTCCTAAACATGCAGAGTCAATGCGCACACAATGCAGAATTCAAAGTCAAACAGTCATGCAAATGCCAGTGATTGATTTTATTAATTAAGAAATTGAAAAAGCCAAAAATAATTAATTGGAGTTTAGCCCTCGACATCCCCAGCGGAGTCGCCAATCTGTGAACCAGCCAACCTGGATATCCCGAGGGATCGGGAGGCCTCTCATTCACTTTGAGGTATTGAGTGGATTGTGGATTATTCATTATCCGTCTCGATTTATCCTTCTTTATTATCCACGTTTATCCTTCTCTATTATCCACTCAAGATTGGGTTTTTGAAAAAGGATAAGAGTTTATAAAAAACTGGGAGTCGCCACCTTATTTTTAGGGAACAAGGAAATCAAAAAAAAGAGTTTTATTTTCAATAAAACATTGACCCCATATTTTGGAAAAACATGGTCTTTGAATCAAAGTTGGATTCGGGGGCTAGGTTACGAAGTGGGAAGGTTCCAAGGAACTCCTTGTAGGC
Source organism: Hamamelis virginiana (assembly GCA_017140935.1). NCBI lineage: Eukaryota > Viridiplantae > Streptophyta > Magnoliopsida > Saxifragales > Hamamelidaceae > Hamamelis > Hamamelis virginiana. The sequence continues at coordinate 9,898 of JAESVK010044896.1, forward strand.
ACCCACTTCGCCCTAATTAAAGGTCTCCTAATTACTATTGGGCTTACTCAAAATCTTATCATGATAATCCTAGCATATATAATCAACCAAGAAAGTAGTATATAATACTATATAATAATAATAAATAATAAAATGATCAAAATCCTAAGGGTCTTAGGAGACAAGAGTCTACCTAAGATTGGACTTGTACCCTATTGATTGCCTACGTACCTTATCAATTGCTTGACAAAGATAAAAGTCCACGTAGTTCGATCACCTAGGATTCTCCTATTGTAATGAACTACATTATCATTAGCATTCTATCTCATCCAAGACTCTATCTTTGAGAGTTTTTATTAATTTGAAATCCTTTTTAGAAAATAATTCATCAATTAATAAATTTCCAATGAATTTAGAATTCTTTTTAAAACACAATTCTTATCCAATCACAACTCTTTTCAAAATGGGAATTCTATCCCGAGTTAAATCCTTTCAAATGGTGGAATTTAATTCCAAATCAAACTCAGAGTTCCAATTTAATTGGGATTCAATTAATTGTAGATTAATTTTGATAAAACATTAATTTTAGAAATTCTCTCGAAGATAGGATCCTAAATTCATTAGAATCCTTAATCTAGTATAATTCTTACAACAAAGAAGAATCCTAAGTGGGATCAAATGATCCCCCTAATCCTAGGTTTTCTAGCTAATCCTAGGTTAGTCTAAACACCTACAATACTAAATGCATGCTTGCTGGAATTTAAATAAAATAAGTAAAAGATGCTACAAACAATGCTAGCAATGCATGAAAAATGACCCTAAATGCAATCTAATCAAACTATGTGAACCTAGGCATATTTCTAAGTTGGATTTGACCCTAAAAATGGTTCTTAACTTATTTTAAAGTTACTTTCAATCCATGGACAGATTTGAATGTATCTCTAAAAATAAATTAAAACCCATGAAAATAACAAAGAAAAAATGTGAAGATGAGCTAAGATGCAATCCTACATGATATGTTATCATTACTATATGTAAAACAATGCAAAATGTGGCTTAAAAATGATTAAAAAAAAGTCCATTTAAAGCATGTATTCAAATCTAGACAGATTTGAATACATACTTAAAATGGCTTGAAAATCATTCTTAATCCAGATAAAATACAAAATAAAAATCCTAGCATGCATACAAACATAATAGACTAAAATACTTATGCAAATCAATTAAGAAAAAGTCACATATTCATGCTCAAAACATTAAATTTATCATAAGGGAAGGAACTTACCTTCGCTTGTTCCCTCGAACACAATTCATACATCAATCATTACAATGCACCCCATATGATAAAATCAATTGAAATAAAGCAAGAACAAAACTAAACTTGATATACAATGCCTAAACTACTTCTAACATCATAACAATAACTTATTGACTCAAAAGACTCAAACTTTCTTATGCACATGCATCTCTACTAAAAAAGAAAATCATATCTATGAAACCAATCCCTAGTATGCATTCTAAACATGAAATAAGCTAATAAGGATACTCCTAACAATCAAACAATGATCATAACATATCAAAGACTCTAACTCAACACTAGACTTAGCCCAAAGTTCTCAATCATGCAAAACAACAAAGAAAAATGACTCTAAACATGTTAAACATTGCATGAACATAAAAACACTTATCATACATGATTAAAGTCTTCATTCTCAACTTAAATCATGCATGAAAATAAAGGAATGAAAGCTTACATTCTACAATATACAAAAAACTACCCAAAAAATTATAAATCCTAACTATGTTACACAAGACTCAATTCTAAACACAATGATGCACTCAAACTAACCTTTAGCCTTCTTTTTCCGTGCTCCTAGCCTTCTTCTTCAACCTTCAATGGCCTCCAATTTCGTGGCTAATGGTGGCTGCAGCTCTATAGACTCCCAATGTCTTTTAATGCAAAGTAGGCTCCCTTAAACTTATTCCTAAGTGATGTATTTATAGAAAGAGGCTCTAAATTGATCAATGGTTGTCATTAAAACCCTAGGGAGTGATCCAAAGGTCTCAAATCAGTCTTCCTAGGTCTTAAAGGCCATGCCAAGTTTCCCAAGCTGAGCTAGATAGCCATTGGAAGAGTCCCAAAGCATCCAAACTCTCAAAAAATCAAAATTGGGTGAATCTGGGCATTGGGCATGGATGACCACCCACCCTAGGATGGTCGACCGTCCATCTTGGATGGCTAACCTGAAAGGTTCTGTGAAAAAACCACAGACATGGATTCGCAGCGGAAGAGGTAAAACAAAAACTTTTTCTGTTTATAAAACAATCCATGTTCACAAAACCTCCAAGAACGATTCAAGCATCGGATCATGTAAATAAACAAACACACATAATCAAAGCAAATTAAATCTTACTTGATGGTGTTCTTCAGTGTAGCTTTCCTTCGAGTTTCAAACGTATGAAACCTCCAAAGTGTATCCACACGAGAGCAAGACTCCAAAAGTCTTCTAGCCTTTCACAACCCTTGTGAGCAAGCTAGCATGGAGAGGGAGAGGGGATAGCAATTTCGGCCCTAGGGTTAGCTTAGCCTTAGAGTGTGTAAAACACTCATATTTATAGACTTTCTCCTCTTTGGGGTTGTTTGGTTACTAGTGCTAGC
>JAESVK010044913.1:0-11451 GCA_017140935.1 Hamamelis virginiana
ATTGTACACATTCTCAATCTTCATTCGTAACCTTGTGAGATTTAAGGGTTTTGCGTAACCCTTGTGGGTGAGAATCTACCACCTTTAAAGTAGATTGTGGGTGAGAGTCTTTCACCTTGGAAAGAAGGTTATTGTAAAGGTTTCTGTAAAGGTTTCTCCACCTTGAATGAGTGATCCATAGTGGATTGTGGAATCCTCAAGACGGGGCTCTTGAGGAGTGGATGTAGACACTACAACAAAAAGGGGTATTTACGGCGTTTTTTTTACGGCGTTTATATATAACGCCTTAAAAAGTGGTTAAAAAGTCATGAATCCCGTGTTTTTTAAAATAAGTCGTAAAAGCATTAGTATTCACGGCGTTTATTAAACGCCGTAAAAAGATATAGTATTAACGGCATTTTTTAAACGCCGTAAAAGATTTATTTATTCACGGCGTTTAATAAACGCCGTAAAAAATAATAGCATTAGTATTCACGGCGTTTTTTAAATGCTGTAAAAAGTATAAGTATTCACAGCGTTTTTCAAATGCCGTAAAAAGTCACTACAAGAAAAATGGGTATTTATAGCTTTTTTTTTTTTTACGGCGTTTATATATAAACGCCGTAAAAAGTGATCATAAAGTCATGAATCCCGTGTTTTTTAAAATAAGTCATAAAAACATTAGTATTCAGGGCGTTAAACGCCGTAAAAAGAATTAGTATTAACGGCTTTTTTTAAATGCCGTAAAAGATTTACTTATTCACGGCATTTGTTAAACGCCGTAAAAGATAAAAGCAGTAGTATTCACAGCGTTTTTCAAATGCCGTAAAAAGCATTAGCATTTACGGCGTTTTTCAAATGCCGTAAAAAGCCTAAGTATTCACGGCTTTTATTAAACGCCGTAAAAAATGTGCCGCGAAATTTTCACTTCCCTCTTTTTTTTTTTCTTTTCCCCGCGCCCTCATTTGCTCATCTCACTCGAAAACTTCTGTCATCTCTTTCTCTTTCTCTATCTCTGCTCCGCCGTTCCGCCGTTCACTGGTCCTATGGAAGCCTTGTCGCCGATCAACCAAATCTGAACCGTGATGGGGACCAGAGTTAACCCACCGTACCACAGCTGAGCGGAACCCTCTTCGCCGGAATCTCACGAGGCACAGAACAAACCCACCCCCACCGTGGAAAGTTTGCCCTAAAACCAGGAAACTCTTCCCCCTTATTTTTCATTTCCCTCGCTCTGCCCGACCCTCTTCTCTCCATTTGTCGCGAAGACAAATCTCCTCCCTTCAAACCCTCTTCTCTCCATCTTCCGATCTGAGTTGTTCTTCTCCCAACCGTGGCCATGCAGTTGTTCTTTGAATTGCAGATCTGAGCTGACGTAGATCTGGTGTTTCTCCCAACCCCTGTTCCGTGGTTCTGCCATTGCTATTATCTGGGTTCCTTCTTTCAGATCTGCCTTGTTTGGGTTTTGTTCTTGTCGCTGGAGCTCCTATGACCACCATGGATAGAGGAAGAAGTTCATGTTTACACATCATCTCCCTCTCTCTCCTTCAAAAATCGCAAAACACAGTTGGTAATTTCTTTTTCTTTTTTTTTTTTTATCCCAAGTTCTCTCTTTATCTCTCTGTATATGTATATATTGAAGTTTTTGCCCTAAATTTCTAGGATTTTTTTTTTTTTTTTAATTGGTGCAGACCCTAACGCCCAGTCAGGGGAGGAAAAGCTAATGGCTGAATGTTTATAGGAGGTGGAATTTTGGGTTTGAAAGTGTAGTTTCCTTGGAACGAGTTTCTATTGGCATTTTGGAAAATGGGGTTTACCATTAATTGGATTTGGAAATGGTAGGTGTCACCAAAATTTCTGAAAACATTTTGAGTTCCTTTGTAATGTGGGTTTCCCCACTTCACTGTTGGATGACTCGATTCTTGGCCTCATTTGTTCTCTCTTTACTGTTCGTTGTGTGTGTATGTGTTTATGTTGAGTGCAATTTGGGTTTCCAGATGATGAATTATTGTTGGGAAGATTATCTCGAGTGCTGAGTTTGTTTACTGTAGTGGGTTTTCTCTGTTTTCACTTTGCTTTAATGCTTTCTGTAGATTGGTTCAATGCTTTCATTTTTTCTTTAGTCCGCATGATTTTTATGGCAAAATCACTGAACGTTATGCTTTCAGTGAATTTTATGGTAATAATTAGAGAAAAGATAAAGGGGGTGGAAGAAAATGATAAGGTTGATATTGAGCTGGAAAGATCAATACAGGGGGAAGGCTTTGAGTGGGAGAACTTGGAAAAGGTGTCTTTTCTCGTGGAGATAGTCATAATTTTCAAAACTTTTATTTTCTTGAGTTGGAAACTCCTGGGTAAGTGAAAGCCGAATGGGAAATTGTGAATCTTTGATGAGTGGGTTAGATGTGTGGGAAATAAGGATGCCTGGAGGGTAATGTTGTTACTGGGTTGAATGGTGATCGAGGTGGGTGATGGACTCTTATTAGGCCAGGGTTCTTTGGGCTTAGATATTAATGAAGCTAATAAGTGTGGTTTGGAGTAATATATGGATGATGCATGGGCCAATTGTTCAGGAGGAAGCTTTAATTTGTCAAATGGAAGATTGTGAATGAAGTTGTTCTCGTTTTGTTGAGATAGAAGGTTGCAGTGATTGTGAGGCTGTTTCTAGTGGCCATGCACATGATGAGGGTGTGGGTATGGATGAAAGAGAGGAAAAGAGATGGTACAAGATATGAAGTACGTAATGGTCTTCCTCCAATTATCAATGGAAAAAAGTAATTCAAAACGTAAGAAAAAATTAATTGAAGAGATTGTTCAAGCTAGAAAGTTCTAGGAAGAGTAAAAGAAATTAATCCAAATTTAAGAAGGTAATTAGCAAGAAGAAGTGAGTTGAGGTTAGTATTACTTCTAATTTAGTGTTCGATGGTGGTATTGTGAAATGTGAATGGAAATCAAATTCTTTAAAGGGAGGTGACTAGGGTTTTAGAGGTGGGAAAAAAAATTGGGTGTGAATTTTCAGAGTGATGATGAGTTTGGGATCAACAGAATTCCTACATCGGAGAAGAGGGACTGGGATGCACGAGTTTGGGATCAACAGAAGTGCCCTGGTGTCTTGGTGCTAAATTTACTGAGATGTGGAAGGGGTCTAAGAGGTTCATTTGCTGTTGTTCTTAATTGTCTTTTTGGTATTTACTTTTATAAGTTTTCATTGCTTAAATTTTTGAAGGCTTGCTCTATTGGTGGTGGTTCCTATTCTGTTAGTATGGTTGCCTCTTCGTGTTTATGGATTATGATGGTTACTGATTCATAGTTGATCTTGATAACGGGATATTTTTCTGTTTAAACACTATATAATTTTTTGTTGGGGGGTTGTTTTATAATTTTCTCCAATCTTGTTGATTGGTTTCTAGTTTTGTTGGTGAAAATTAGGCTGGTCCTATTCTGTCAGCATGCATAACTTATGCATGCTAATGCTCCAGTCTTTGGACAATCATGCTCTTTGGCTGTGGAGTATTTTTGGGGGTTTTGCTTCGCTTATTTGGATGGTATTCAACTGCTGATTGATGTTGCTGTAGGCCGGACTAGCTGCTTTTGTGTGTTGGATTTTTTAGTAGTTAAACTCCTTATTCTTTGTATCATGGTTGGGGCTTCATTGGGTGTATTTCTCTTATCAAGATGGATTGGCTTTTCTTCTTCTATTAAAATAAAATTAATATTTTTACTAATTTAAAAAAACAATTAGAGAAGAAACTGGTGTTAGGTTCTCATGTTTAAAGATTAGTAGTGGTGCTTTTAGTCTAGAGTCCTCCAATGAATGTTTGGGTTCTGGGCTTCTTCTTCCGATCATGCTGCAAACCAGATTCATAGTTTGGGGACTAATATGCATCTTATTTCAAAGGGTAATGACTAGAACAGTGGAGTTTTGGGTAAGGTTGAAAGTTTATGCTACTGGGAAATTAAAAGGGGCTGATGGGAATGTGCTTAGGGAACTACATAAAGACTCTTGTGGTGATCCATATGGTATGGTTCCCTTGGGAAGTGATGACAAATCTAGGGAAGATAAGTTTGGTGCAGGGTTTAGAAAGAAATGTGTAAATTAAAGAGCTCGGGACTTTTGTTGAAGATCATTTTGAGTTGAAATACTAGAGGAGAAGGTATAAAAATAAGTCTAAGGGTGGAAATAGAAAGTATATGCTGATTGATGTGAATTGTGATACCAAAATGAAAGACTGTTACAAATTTCCTTTGTTCATGGAAATTAGTGAAAATCAGAGTTTATGGAAGAAACTAAAACATCTATAGTGGCCCTTGTTGTTTGAAGCATACTCTAATTTATTTAGATCCTAAGGCATATATATATATATATATATTGATTTGCATGTTGTGCTGTATTGCATCAATCCTTTATTACAATACTCCAAAATTTACCATCAATACATTTATGCATTCATGGTTAGTCAGAAAATGTTTTTCATAATTGTTCCATTGATAAGGATCTTGGGTTTAATTTTGGTAACATATGATACAGTTATGATTTAGTAAAATTATTATTGTATTCTTAGTTTGGCCCACTACAAGAAAAATTGCTTTCTACGGCGTTTAAAAAACGCCGTAAATAATTATTAACGGCGTTTATTAAACGCCGCAAAAAACGCCGTCTACAGCGATGCCGTAAATGGACCATGTTTTTACGGCACGTACCATTGTTATTGGTCCATTTGTTCCTGCACGTACCATTGTTAATATTTATATGACAATATCTATTTACATCATATGTAAAAGAGAAAATCACTTACAATATATTGGGCAACTTGGTCACTAATTGGTTTGTCTTTTGGAGCATAGCCTTTTTTCCACACTAAAACTCGATCCACTGGTGGATCTTCAGCTGTACAATTCTGTTTCTACAATTAATGTATGGGACATTCCATATTGATTAGTAATTCGAGAGTTACACATTTAAAAAGTATTGTACATGTGCCAAGATTACAAAAAGAAATACTTATTACCAGTTCATGCTCCAACCGAGCAAATCCTTTACGGGATGTGCGGTGTACTATATTCTGATGCGACCGCACATCTTTCATTTTGTCACTTTTATCCTGTTCAAAAAAGCAAAAATATGTTTACAAAAAAGAAATACAATCATAAAATTAAATTTCCAAAAAATTACATTTTTCTCTAAATACAAAAGTGACGAAAACCTTGAACTGTTTTGATTTTCGCTGCAGAACAAATTGCTTCAAGTGATCCAATGAAACATAATTCGGCCTGATGCTTTCTTCTGTCTGTCCCTTTTTGGGTTTTCTTAACGCACGAGTCAAATTGCATCTCTCATCCCGCAAAGATTTACCCATTTTGGACATAGCATACTGGTAGGCATCAACTTTCATTTGTGTACCTTTGCTGCAATGTTCCAAAAGCAAAACTTTTAGTTAGTTACATTTAAAACATAAATAAATACGTGTTAAGTTAAATTATATATCTATAAGATACCTTCACTATAACCCACAACCATTGCTTGATATCATCGTCAACATTACGCCAATCATCATAATGATTGGCACTCGCTCTCTTGCCAAACGTCCTAAAAAAGTAGAGAAAGGTTGTGAATTTTTATCAATGGGTTGACACCTTTCATTGAAATACACATCCATTTGATCTTCATCAATTTTTAATTTAGCACGTCCTCTCCCTTTCTTGACTTTAATTCCTTTTCCTTTAGGGTCATGATCGACCCCTAAATCTTCATATTCTCTTTCTTCAGAAGAATCTGAAGAATCTTGTCTCGGGCCCAAATCTTCAGGTTCTATTTCTCCGCCCTCTCGTAAGACAGCTGCTATGACTGCTTCCCTTTCTTTCTGAGCCTTCTTTTCACCCTTCTTAGAACTCTGTAAACAAAATGGAAAAATATTATTTAAATGGTTAGAGTAAATAACTTTGGGACGTCGGCAATATAGAAATCATAATTATAAAACAACAAGCTATAGTAATAGTTACCTCCCCTTTTTGGTTGTTTTTCATCGTTCGTTATAAGAACTCAAAAATTTGATTTGAGGCAAACAAAATGGAGAAATATATAACGATTAGAATGTCACACAATTATAAAACAATAAAAAGGCACAAACATGATACAGAGCAAAAATGTGAATAATAAATGTAATGCAACCATAAAAGATACACATTTTAGTATCTCACACACACAAAGAGGTAAATAATTGGAATAAGCTTTAACAAAAGGTTATATAATTTAGTCTAATCAAGAAAACCTACATTAATGCCCATCAAATTCAATACAATGCCCATAAGGACCAAAACCAGATAATTACATAGTGTGGCTTCACAAATTGACCTTAAACAATATTCATTCATCTTCCACTTCAATGGCCTAACAATTAGGCCTTACATAATGTTCATCTTCTTCAATGGGTGATTGTACCACAATCATACCTTCAACTATGGTATTACTGTGTTTTCTTATATAAATCAATTGTATAATAAATATCATTTTTCATAAGATCTGTAAAAATGGATTAAATTCTCTGTTTCAAGAAATCTGTGCAGATTGAACGAATTAAAGTCGTCACCTATGAAGCCTTGATGATCACCTCGAAGTAATGAGCATTCCGAAAAGATCAGCAGCAGCCAATGCATGCGCTAAAGAAACTGCAAAGAATCTCTGCATGAAAAGTCAAAGTACCACATGTCTATTGATAGCCAGGAGTTCGCTATCGATAGAGGCACTATCGATAGCGCTCCTTCGCTATCGATAGAGGTCAGGCGGCTGAGGGCATTTTTAGATATTTTGAGATATTTCGAGGATATTTTCGTTTTTTACATTTTTCTTCTATAAATACACGTGTAACGACGACTTTAAGAGGGTTCAAGACTTTTGCTCTGAATCATTACTCTGTTATTTTTAATAGATTTCATGTTACAGTTTAATTTTGCATTTTATTCGGCAGTTTACTTTTTCAGCAAATTCCAATTTCTGCAATTTTTCTTTTAATGCCTGGCTCAATTCTCACTTGAGGATTGTTCTTTAAATATACAGTCTTTACTTTCAGTACTTTACTTTTCTGCAATTTTCCCTTTTTATGCATGGCTCAATTCTCACTTGAGGATTGTTCTTTACTTTTTCTGTCATTTTCTTTATTTACTTAAGCCCTTTTCTTTATTTATTTCTGCCATTTTCTTTATTTATTTCAACCCGTTTCTTTATTTATTTCTGCCATTTTCTTTATTTATTTAAGTCATTTTTTCTTTATTTCTTCAGTCCTTTACTTACTGTTTTTATTTTATTTTTTCCATCCCGTGAACCCTTAGAGCTTGTCATGGATAAAGGATATTCTCCTCCATTGATGTGTAGCTAATACTCCAAGCTTGGGTGAGGATGAAGTTGGATTCTTTATACAATCCTATTTTATAAACATCCCTCTATTTGTATTATGTGATTGCATAGTTGTGAAGGTTTTACCGCACACTATCGCTAAATATAATATCATATAATTTTACATCTGTGATTGCAATTATATAATTATGCAATAGTACTTATTGGTATGAATACAAACCAGCATGCTTTATCCCCATTTAAGGTGGATAGCGATATTCCATTCTTTCCAAGGATAAACTTGCTTGTCCTGTATTCATAATCTTTTTGGGACTTCCTTCTTGTAGTTGGAAGAACCACCATACATAATTACTATATTGAGGATTTTATAATATAAATTGTATAATTGATATTCAATGGGCTTCTCACCCAAGTTCCGCTCATTGCACTAAATTAATCACGTTTTAACCGGGTTTATTAAAATACTGCATTTACGCTTCGACCCAATCGGAGCACTTTTCACCACCAATTAAATTGACAATATTCTTTCAACTTAATTAATTCTAAATAGTCTTTTATTATAGACCTGCAATTCCCAGTGGTTCGACACCCGTGCTCACTAGTCACAATCGAATTGAGATTAACAGTCACGCGGTTTTATAAATTAATTAATCTTGATCACTAACAAGGAATAATCTCCCTTGTTCTCTGAGTCGATCAATGGGGTTCAAATAAAGTCTTACTACATCAATTGGATTATGTGGCATGTAAGCATCCTCATCAAACATCTCCAATTCGTGAAAGCTCCTAGGTGGTGCTTTTAGCACAACATACCAAGCTAAACCTTCTATATCCTTAGAATAAAACACTTGTTTTGCCTGTGAAGCTAGAATGAATGGATCTTTCTCAAATTGACCAAGTCCGTGTTCAAGGTTAACCAACGTAAAGCCATCGTCAACTTTAATACCATTCACAATGTTTGTGAACTATTTTAGCTGCATGTCTAATGTACCCACTGCAAAAATCCATGCACTCTTTAGCTGCATAACATTCAGCTATGCATCCTTCAGGTCGCGCACGATTCCTAACATATCCCTTAAGTATCTTCATGTATCTAAAAACGCAAAATAAAAGCAGTTGTTAACTTGTGATACTATAAACACTATGAAGTGCAAAGATAATCAAATAAAATGATAGTGGACCACCTCTCGAATGGATACATCCAGCGATATTGGACTGGCCCGCAAAGACGTGCTTCCCGTCCCACATGAATTGACAGGTGAATCATAATATCGAAGAATGATGGAGGGAAGTATCTCTCAAACATGCATAGAGTCTCTACAATATTGTCTTCAAGCACCTCGACTCTATTTCTGTCTAACACCCGCTGGCATAGTTCATTGAAGAAAGTACACAGTCGGAATATTGCATTTCTTATGCCCTTTGGTAAAGATCCCCTCAATGCTACAGGCAATAGCTGCTGCAACAATACATGACAGTCATGGGACTTGAGACACTACTACAATAAGTTAAAAAGGGGACATGAGGCGGAAAGGGTTTTAAGGACGGTTTTAAAAAACCGTCCTTAAAAATATACAAAGAGGACGGTTTTTTAAAACTGTCCTTAAAAATACATACTTTTAAGGACGGTTTTGAAAAACCGTCCTCTTTGTATATTTTTAACAAAACGACATCGTTTAGGGGACCTCTTTTTTTTTTTTGGAAATGTCAAAACGACGCCGTTTAGTGAATGGTGTTTTTTTTTAAATTATTTTTTTTTCGGAAAAAACAAAACGACGTCGTTTTAGGGGATGAGTTTTTTTAAAAAAATATTTTTTTTCGGAAAAAGCAAAACGACGTCGTTTTATGGGATAAGTTTTTTTAAAAAAAATTATTTTTTTCGGAAAAAATAAAACGACGTCGTTTTAGGTGATAAGTTTTTTTTAAAAAAATTATTTTTTTCGGAAAACACAAAACGACGCCGTTTTATGGGATATTTTTTTTTTAAAAAAAATATTTTATTTTCTGAAAACTCAAAACGACGCCATTTTGATATTAGCTGTCGATTTTGGGGCTTAATCTCCCGCCCGCCTAGATCATCCTCTCTCACTCTCTGCGAAGACGATGAGAAGTCTCTCTCTCTCCTCCATACGATCCGCCATTGCAGCCATAGAGAAGTCTTTGGAACCCTAGCTTCTTGCCGCCACGGAGCACTTATCGGTAACCTAGCTTCTCCGTGCCGGGAGCACTCATCGGAACCGTAGCTTCTCCCTGCCGTGGAAAACTCATTGGAACCCTAGCTTCTCCCTACTGGATTGATGGACTTCTCCCTGCCGAAGCTGTAGCTTCTCCCTGCCGGAACCCTAGCTTCTTCCTGTCGGAACCATGCCGTGAAACCCTAACCCTGTCTGAAACCCTAACCCTCTACCCTCTACTCTCTACGGCAGAGCACTTCTCATCAACGGACATTTCCACCCCATCGCTGGATTGAGGTTATATATATATATATATATATATATATATGTTGCTTTGTCTTGATTAATATATATTTTACTTCTCATCAACGGACATTATAGTTGTAGTTTATTTGATCTATATGTATTTATGACTCATTAGTGTTTTGGCCTTTTGGATTCGCATTCCTTCTCTTCTCAGGGTTCTTTGAACAAGTTTCAAAGCCAACATGCATTGAGGGAGAGGAAGAAGAAGAAGAAGACTAGAAGACTAGAAGATATCATTTGAGATGCCTAATTTTGGAAAATTAGGAAAATTCTCTGTGTTTTTGCAGAATTACAACCAGAGAACAACGAGGTAATTCTTTGTGTCAGTATCTTCCCTTGGCTCTGAATGTCTAGTTTTGGAAAATTCTTGAATCATATCTTTTTAGATCTTTAATAAAGTTAATGTGGGTTAGTTTTCCCACACTCAAATTACTCTGTGTAATGTCTTGTTTTCCCACACTCAAATCGTATCTTTTTAGATCTTTGATAAAATTCGAGGCATTACTTGTCATAATTTCTGTGTATATGAGATTGCTGATCATTGTTTTGAAGTACACTACCTAGCTTGTTGAATTTTTACCTTTCCTGGATGAAAACCTGTCTCTAAATTTGGGCCGAATACTCGGGTTAATTTCACTTGTAAAATAAATGAACCGAGCTCATAACTTACTCTTTGAGCTCTCAGTAATTTGTGAAGTTAAACTCTAATATTGCTCAGACAATTAATATTGTTGATAATCAATCTATGATAGTAGTTTAAGTTTGAACTCGTTAATTTTTCAAGTCAAACTTGGAGAGCTTATTAATCAACTCAAGTAGACTCATTTACAGTCCTAACGAGGCTGCTACTCCATTGTGACTTTGGCAACTTGTTTGTTGGATTTGAATTTGGATAATCACCTTGAATTGATCTTGATATAATTAATTTGGAAAACATGCAATCCCTAAATCTGGAAATTGGTTCATATTAAAAGATAATTTGAGAAAATAATGGAAAAAGTCGATTATTCAAATTAAGAGATGGGACGAGCTACTGACTTCTAGAGAGACTTACCATGATATGATTTTATTAAATCCTCAAAGACTTTTCTATATTGCTTTCTATATATATATATATATATATATAAAAGAAATTCAATCAATAATGTGGGCAAATATAAATTTGAATTTAAAAAAAAAATGAAAAAAAAATGAAAATTTTACAATGATTATACATTTCTCTAACATGCAACTCGTTATTTGGGAGTGTGATCCCGATTCAATTTTAGAGGGTATACAGTATCGAAGACTATCCTCGCAAAAATGTGTCGAACTTCCTGCAAGTTTCCCAGAAGAAGGTAATTGTATGTTTTCTTTTTCTTTGCTTGATAAAAGAGTGTTGGATTTGGAAGAAATGTTTTTTGTTAAATGTTGAGTTTACTTGGGATTTCTCTTATGATTTTCTTGATAAGATTGATTTTCTTATACAATCAGCATTCTTTAATCTTATGATTTCTGTTCTGATTTGGGTATTCCCTAATCTTTTTCCTATTTCTGTTATGATTTGGGTATTAATATGGGTTTGTTTGGTTGCCTAGAAAAGAAACTTTGAAATCTTTGTTTTTTTGCATAATTTGGTTGCTGTTTGGGTGCTATTTACTG
>JAESVK010044920.1:0-15695 GCA_017140935.1 Hamamelis virginiana
TTTATTTATTTATATTTATTGTTTCTTGGAATGGCTACAGATAAAACTGCATCGTGTGATCTATCATCTTTTGGAGGACATAGGCAATTTGATAGTAGAGAAGGCCCCTGGTACTTTTGAGACCGAGATAGCTGGGGAGGCTCAGGTGCTGAACATCTTTGAGCTTAAAGGAAGGAGCAAATCAAAGGGAGATGATGTGAAGATTGATGGGCGTGTTACCAAGTCCTCAACCATGAGGCTTCTGAGGAGTGGGGAAGTTGTGTTTGAAGGATCCTGCTCATCACTCAAGCGAGAAACACAGGATGTGGAGACAGTTGGGAAGGGGAATGAATGTGGGCTTGTGATCCGTGATTGTGATGATTTCCAGATTGGAGATGTCATCCAGTGCTTGGAGCAAGTGAACAGGAAGCCCAAGTTCATTTCGTCAGAGAGTGGGGCTGTTCGAATTGAATGCTAATAACGCTTCGGTGCTTACATAGAATTCATGTACTAAATTAAGATTTGATTTATTGGCCCTGCATTTCTGGTCGATACACATGAATAAATTTGTTAAGTCACCATCCCCTGTTCATTGCGGGGAATTTTTTTTGTCAATTCTAAGATTTCTGGCAAAGCCCTAAAATCTTAGCACTATACTTCAGGAGAACTAAAGCTTATGTTGTAAGATTTTCAATTTTGGGAGGATATAATGAATGCTTTCAATTTGGAGTTAATAGAATATTTCTTGTACAATTCGAGAGGACATATCCCTATCTGCTTGAAAATGTTTGTTTGTATTTTTTAAACATTCTCCAACCCCTACCAATGGAAAAAAGGGGGCGCCATAACATCTGTCATTTGTTTATGCAACTTTCACATTCTTCTGGCACACTGCTAAAGCAGAGGATCAAACACATTGCTACAGAGAGGATAAAATGAAAAAGCTCACAAACAGAAATAAAGACACACTTTAGTGTGAAAACAGTCACCCAAAAAAAAAAAAAAAATACATTAATACTAAGAGGGAAAGGAATACAAGTATGCAAATGCAAATTCCTGTCCTAAAATCATCCATGGACATTGGGCTTATATATATAGAGTCCTGATCTTATCAGGTATGCCTCATTTTAACTAAAATCAGCTAATAACACAAACCCTTGGATTCTCATTCATTTTATGCATGATTCATCTCAAGATTCAAATCCAATGGCTTAAGGGTCTTAGCTGATTTTAGTTAAAATGAGGTATCCCTCATAAGAACATATTTTTATATATATTATTTCTGTTTTGGATACATTGGTAATGGACTAATATTGGGGGATAGAGGGTGAAGGGTTGCCATCTCCCACTTAAAGATCGAAGATGGTTGCAACTGGATTCATTGCTTTAATTGGAACGAGGGAAGATTGTGAAGTAAGTTTGAACAAAAGCTATAGAAATGACAATAATACCAGCTAAGAGAGCTATGGTCGTCCAGGGACTCTTAAAATGGTCGCGAATCACTTCAGCCACCCACGAAGCCATCTTCACTTTCCGTTTATCACCAAGATAGCGTTGGATCTTAAATTTGACCTCTTTGTAAGTATCGACTTCTGGCAACAAGTCAGAAGCTATTTCATTAAAGAGATTTGCTACTTTTTCATCACTATCAAGGTAGTTTACAAGTATCCCAGCAGTTCGTAGAGCCTTAACATCCTCAGCATGATCGATAAGTAAATCTAAGAAGCATATGTAAGAGGTGAACCCAAATTTCTTGGGGTTATCCATACATGCTTCATGTGCTATCAAGTTCAAGAACATTTGCCTTGTTGATCTTTCAATGGTCATACGAGGAAGTGTTAGCGTACCATAAATGCCATAGGACCTAAATTTAATGTCTCTTAAAGAACCAGAGGAATTAGGCCTAAAGTGGATTCCAGCCGCAGTGAGCTCCTTGACACCATGGAACAATTGACGTTTAATGTGATTTTTATTCTCATGAGGCGGTTCAACTTCAATATTAATTTCTTCATTGTTGCCAAGGAGTTTTATCCAAAGAATATCAAGGAGATGAAGGGGTTTTTCAATTCGGACTTCTTGGTATCTCATCCAAATTGGCCGACCACAAGTGTTCATTTCTTCTGTGAACTTTTGAAGCATGTACATTGGATGTCTAGAGGAGGAACTCAAACTCATTAACATCTTTAGGACTTGAAAAGGGAGCTGGTTCTCGACTAAGAACAAGTCCTGTTGTACCAAAGCTATGAGGTGATTTTTCAGCCCCATTCTTTCCACCTTATAAAAATGAATGCAGAAGATGAAATATAGAATAAAACATCCGTCTAAGAACATCATCCGCTTGAATTCTTCTTCGTCAATGTCTTTGGTCACATTCTCATCATACAAGCCTTTGATACTGGGGTTTATGATCTTGTCAAACTCCTCCTCAAACTCACAAAAGAATTTACCTACGCCCGGCTTGCCGTCCGCTAGCTGATCCACGTATTGTTTTGCTATTAAGGGCTTTAGCTCCTCCACTTGCTGTAGCCTGGGATCGCAATTGCGGTGGTAAGGACCAATTGAAACCGCTCTGGGTTCATAGCATGTCTTGAAATCCTCTGTTCGCAGTATTGGTGGAACTTTGCGTATAAGCATTAGAGTGTGAGATTCATTAGTTCTTGCCTTCTTCTCTTTAGCTCCTGTTATAGAGTTTAGCCAGTCCATTCTACTAAGAGCTGAATTCAATCTGTGGCTTGCTTGACCAACTAGTTCCTTCTCTGCCATATGTAGGCCTAAATTAACAATTAAAGGTTATTCAGAATCAGTACGTACGTATTATTATCCAAGTCCTTGATTTTAATTCTAGCAATTAAATGGATGTAAGTACGTAGATATTGAACTAAAGCAATATGGATGGAGTGGAGTACTTTTGGAGTGTACGTTATGGGATAACCAAGTACCAATATATTAATCTAACGGGAAAATTCTATGACTAATATGGATTCAAGAAACAAAATGTCTATAAAAATGAGCCTAACTGTAAAGCCTGAAATGATTTTGTTGAATTGGTGTTGCAATGTGCAAAATGTCTATATATAACAGTCCCGAGCATGAGAGCATATGCTTACATAAGTTATGAAAGAAATAATGAAGCTCATAAATAATTGTGGGGTACATATTTTGAAAAACTTACCAGTGGATTAGATATTCTTCTTATGGATGCCATGTATGCTCAAAATCACGGTGATTCAATTTCAGAATCTCAAAATTAGATTATGAAAAATTAAGACCTCTAAAAACTGTCAAACTTTTTCTCAGTGACATTTATGAGAAGTTGACCGTGGATCACTATGATTTTTGGCATACATGACATGCATAAGTATAGTAGTATCTAATTCAATGGTAAGTTTTTCAAAATATGCATTCCACAATTATCTAGAATAGTCGCCCAATTGTTGTTACGTCTTCAAAAGCTAAGCAAAACTTACAAATGGAGCAATTCTCTTCCACTAGATGTCAAAAGATGCCCATAAAATTACATTTTGTAATGCAAATTTTCCATTTTATATTTGAGAGTAACATAGCTTTAAGCCTTCGTTTTTTCTTTTATTTATAGATATTTCGATAATGGGCTTTTAGAAATTTTGGTTGGCTGACTTGTATCCCTTAATGTGATAAAGTAATTTTGACCCATATGAAATTTGAATAGCATGTAAAGCTGTTGCATTCTTTTTTCTCCAATCGAATTCGGATGTATTTTCTATTGGTGTAGATTCCGTTTCAATAATGTCCCAAAGATCTTGACTCAACAAGTAGTTTTGTATACAAACACTCCAAGTTTCATAGTTCTCTTCTATCAGAACTTCGGGAATGATTGTACTAAACACCGGAATTGTTGCCATAATAACTAACTCTATTAATGACCTGTGACATTAGAATGAGACATATAATTAAAGATTCAACGAGCATATATATATATATATCAAGATCAGTGATATGTCATCCTATGATCAGGTTAAACCTCCCTAAGCTAGCTACTTGCAAACTGGATGAGGCAATGGAAAATAATCTTTATTGATGTTCATTCATTTAATTCTTTTATTAATTAATTCTCCCATGTAGAAAGGCTTATATCTTGGATCCTTGTGAATTTATTTAAGGCGAACTACAGGCTTGGAAACCGAATTCACAAGAATCAAAAGTTAAACGAAGTTGAATTTGGTTAGTTCGATACATGAATGCTAAGGTCAGGTGCATCTGATGCTGCTATTGGAGCTGTTGGGTGAAAACGTTCTGAGCAGAGATCCAAAGTTCTACTCTTATATGATAAGGTTTAAATCACCTTTTCTCTGTGTAGATGTGGTTGCATTAGTTTTTATTAAATTACTTTCAAATTTTAAAATTTTACTTGATCTAAGAAATTAGATGACAATCATTTTTAAATGACTTGGGGTGATATGATATTTGCAAAATTTTCATATTAGAAATAATTGTAGTGAAAGTTAGGTACGGTGCACCAACTTTTGCTACAATCGAGCACTTCTAGTATAAAATCTTGATTTATGAAAACATAATTTGAACACAACTTCAAAGAAATATATGAAAAGATAACTCTCCAAAAGTAATTTTAGAAAAACTAACGCAAATGAAGTCTTAATTTCTTTGGTTGGATAAACCAGCATGCTGAAATTATTTATTATATATTATCACTTTATTAAAACTGTCTTTTTACCTTAAATGTTTTGATCTAGTTAGTTGTAATTTATATATTTAATTATGGATTGAGTTTATATATATTTTACTGTGTTCATGGTGTGTCGATCTAATGATATATATTCTCATTTTTTGAGAACAAATTTCAAATTCGATCATATGGAAATTTATCATTATTCATTATTAATATTAGGAGAAGGTTACGTTGAGGAAGCCTTAAAATATTTCTATCCAAAAAAAGAAAGAAAGGATTTATAACTCATACTAAGTTGAAAGAAATATATATATATATATATTGAAGACAGTACGGAGTAAATTATTGTGCTACTATTTAGGGGTGGCAATGTACACCCATTAAAGATATATGGTATGTATACGGAACGATTATTTTATTAAACTAAGAGTAACTTACATAATTGTTCTCAGCATACTGTCTTATTCACGGACTCAAAGTACTCTTCTTTGCAAAAACTTCAAACAAACAGACTCTTTTTTACAAACTCTCAAACAAACTCAAAACCAAAAAACTTGAAGAGAAAACTCAGACTTTTTTAAACATAGCTTAAGAACTCGCACTCTCCAGAGAACTCCATCTCTTCCCTTTATATGAGAGGCGTCACTCCATCTTTGCCTATGTTCCAAGAGAAGCATCTTCCCTTATATGAGAGTCTTCACTCCATCTTTGTCTATGTTCCAAGAGAAGCATCTTCCCTTTATATATATGAGAAACTTCACTCCATCTTTGCCTATGTTCCAAGAGAAGCATCTTCACATGATTTAACCCCAAGACAAGCATGTTAGTTTCCATGCTGTCTTTTTCCTTTTGTCCTTTAGCTTTGTTGACAAAGGATAACTCTAGAAATAAGAAACTTCAACTCTTGCTTGTTGCTTGCTTCAATGCTTTTCTAATTTAATAGTAAAATTTGTACTACGTGTCTATTATCAACACCAGAATTGGATTATATGACATCTTGCCTTTGTGAATAATTTTTTGGCATACGTATCCTGTATAAACTTTGGAGTCGAATAAACCAAAAAATCTCCAATCCTTATCCTTCCATTGCATTGTCTAGACTAGCTAGTGCGATATCATCTAGGGAATTGAGAAAAATTTCTTTGTCAAAATTATCTTCAGGGTCCACCATGTCTTTTGCTTCTATTATTAAATCTGTTGGACCGTCAATATCCAGCCCCAATTTGAATATTAACAAGGAACTCATCAACTGCTTCTTGTTGTTCTTTTGAAATTTCATAGGAGCTTTTAAGATTAGTACAAAATAATCTTCTCCCATCGGTAATTTTAAAAATATAAGGATCATTTTTTATAATCCTTACAGCTTCTTTTTGTAGAGCAAGATAATTAATTTTACTTACAGTAGTAAATAAGATTTATTTCTTGAGCTGCTTTGATTTTTTCAATTTCGCTTAATTGCTCTAAAAGGCCTTCTTCAGTGGTTTGTTCTAAAGACCAAATTTGATAGGGTTGGAAAAATCTTTCTCTTCTATGTAAGCCTGCAAGACTGGTTATCTTGAATTTAAAATGGCCACATAAAAGATAATTTTTTGAGACATAATAGATCATAGATTTGATCATTGAAGGAAAAGAAGAAAATGTTATTGAAAAAAGTGGTTGAAAAATTATAGTACTGACAATACTCCATTCAACTGCTTCCATATTCCAAATTTCATGATCTATAAAATACTTAAGTTTTGGAATACTATTTTCCAAAACAATATTTTCATGAAATTCATTGAGAAATGGTTCAATCTCGTCAGTTTCAATTTTTGAAATAATTTTATCAAAAATTTATCTTGGTAAAATCTTTTTGGCTTTTTTGAAGAGAAAAATTCGATTAATTTTAATCATAAATGAATCCTCCTGTTGTTTAATAAGATTCATCATTACAAGAAGTGCATATAGTTTCTCTTCTGAAAGATCTTCAATCCAATCTATCTGTTTGATAAATTTATTAACTACAGATTAGATTTGCAATTTGTATTTTTCTAATCTTTTCAAAACTTTTGAAAGATTAGTCATACTTTTTCAAAAATCAGCCTTTTGGTTAAGGCATTGAGTTTTCCAAAGATTGTTTACCAAATGACACATTTATGGACTAAGTCCTGGATTATAAAAATCTTTAACATCCTGCTGGTTTGCATATGATGTAGGTTGATAAATGTTAATTCCTTGTTGGAAATTTTGAGAAAATTCAGCCATTTGTTTATAGTTGATTGGCATAACATACACGGGAACGTTAGGTTGGTTACCTAACTGCTGAAATTGTTGATATCGTCTCGGATTGGAACTACCTCCATAATATATGATAATGACCATGTTTTTTATTTCTAACATCTTGGCCCACCTCAATTTAAATTGTGCATGGTACCCAAAAAGTATCATATGATTGAAACTCGAAATGATTAGGGCACAAAAAATAATTCTATTAAACTAAAAAAATCGAAAGAGCTATATTCAAGCAAAAATTTATACCAAAAAACATCTCCACCATCAATTTGAACTGTGTATTGATTTGGTCCATTTTAGGTACGTTAGTAGCTTGGGATTTATTCCAAATTCAGTCTAACCTTAAGGAAAAAAAAAATGTTGAAATGGCAAGTTGTAATTTGCCAAGTTTTTGTAACACAATACTTATGGCAATTTCTTATCAAAATTTGTCATGAACCTTTTGGTGTATCCTAATAGGTTCAAGACAAATTTTGATTTACTGCAATTTAATCAATTTTGAGGCATGTGGCAGTTTTTGAAGTCTCAAAGCTCTCAAGAACTTTCAAGCCATTAAGTTGAACATCAAGTCTCAAGTAAAAGATCAAGCTTGCATGTTGAAGATCAAGATTCAAGTTCAAGTAGATCATGCATTCAAGTTAAAGAACTTCCGAGCGATCAACCTAAAGACAAAAGCAAAGAAGCTATCGAATTAAAGCATCAAAGTCCCGTAGATCTTCCATTCATTAAAAGTGAAGACAAAAGTTAGAAGCAAAGAAGCTCTCGAATTAAAGCATCAAAGTCCCGTAGATCTTCCATTCATTAAAAGTGAAGACAAAAGTTAGAAGCAATGAAGCTTTGTTGGATTAAAGCATAAAAGCCTTGCTAAACTTCTAAGCATTCAAGTTCAATTTCAATTCAAAATTAAGTTACAAGTAAAGAAACACTATTGGATTAAAGCCAAACTCCGAAGAACTTCAAAACATCCAAGTCCAAAACAAGAGATCATGGCCAAGTACATCAGTCTCTCTCTGCTTTGCGCGTGCCAAGCTAAGAGATTTATGTAAAAGATTGATTTATTATAAGGGTTGATCGATCACTATCCATCCTTTTCCAACCAAATTGGGGTAGATCTCACAATTCATCTAGAGAATAAACAAAGGATTTTTATCTTTTATAAAAGATAAATAGAGATTGTACTTTAACAATTCAAGTATTAATAAAATTAATATTTGTTTATCGTATTTTTTGTGTTTTATTTTAATACACGAAATTTGAGTATAAAAAGGGCAATTTAACCCCAAAGATTATTTTTTCAAACACTTTACGTTCTTATAATTTTACTGGGGCACTAAGCATTTTTCATGCCAATGATTTGTTGATCCAATAGCTTGTATCCTCACTTTTACTGAAGAGATCTCTGTTGGTCCCAGCTTCAATGGTGGAGAAAATGTTCTTGAGAGAGAGAGAGAGAGAGAGAGTTTGTGTCACTTTCACAATTTAAATATTAATAAAATTAATATTTATTTACCATATTTTCTGTGTTTTATTTTAAGACACGAAATTTGTGTGTACAAAGGGTATATAGGTTTACAGTGAAAAAGTTCACCCTGCCTAATCCTATCTTATCTGATCAATGATTCTTTTGTTGTTAAACTGGATATCATACAAATAGGTGCTTCAATAGTGGAGAAGATATTCTTGAGAGAGAGATCAGAGGGGGGGTGAGTTTACGTTTAGTTATTCTAATGCATAAAATGGGTTTATCTTTCATATATTTATAGGAATCCAATGGGTGCCAAATAACTAGCCTCATATTTTTTTATGGGAATGGATTGAGACATATATTCCAATGGGTGTGTCTATTCCCCATCAAACACGTGTGCTGCATACTATTGCTGTGCACTGTTACACATAAGCATCCCAATTTTGAGAAGTTATCTTGCATAGAAAGCAATGTGCTAAGGCACACCGTATTCCTATCTATCACCCAATAACCTTCAATCTCATGTTCGAGCACATGAAAGCATATGGATACCCATTTTTTAACCTTAGAAGGATTTGAATTAAGGAAAGATTTCTATCATTTGGCCTCCAAAAAACAAAAAGGCATTTTTCATCACCTAGTCGTTAAAAATTAAATGATAAATTATTATATGATATTCATGTGGCCAATTTTTATTAATTTGAGATAGTTATACATTTTTCCGATGAAAATGCCTTCATCTCAATTTCAAAGTCAGCAAATGTGCTTCAACCCTCCCATATAGCCTTATTATTTTGAGACAATATATTATACGGAGTATTTTTTTCTCATGAAAATGCCTTCATTTCATTTTTTCAGTTGGCAAGAGGGCAAAATATCTGGTGTATCGGGTGACTGTGCAGGTAAGTCCTCTCACTTGAACTCACAGCATACTTTTTCTTCTTCTCTCATTTTTATCTTATAATTTCTTCTTTTTCTCTCAATCCAACACTTGAGGGACTAAAATCATGAGACTTTATCATTTATTTGAAATCTCGACTTGCAGCAAAGAGCTATGAGTTTCCTGTCATTCATATGGGTGTAACAGGAATTGGGGTATAACGGCCTTTACGCACTGTATTGAGCCGATACGTTTTGAATTGCTTTAGACATATAGTATCAGGATGTAAAGCGTACAGAAGCTTCTCAGATCCCATACGTATCGGGCGATACGCATAGGATCGGACGATACTTAATACTATGCCCAAAACCCTCAATCATTGATGTCCATGTTACACTATCCTTGATAAAGATTCTATCAAAATAATTTTTAGCAGATATGATGAAATGCTTCCACATCTTACGTACACGTTACCCAATTGCAGCGCTCCCAGATGGGTATATGCAACAATGAGGCTTTTTAAGATTTCGGCCCTAGGTTCAAGACCTGCAGCTTGCATTTGATGGACCAGTTCAATAGCCTCTTTAAAATGCTCATTTTGAATAAATCCTGATATCATTGCACTCCAAGTGATGCTGTTTCTACAAGGAATTTCTTTAAACAATTGGACAGATGCATCCAATTTCCAACACTTGGCATAAAAATCCATTAGTGAAGTTAGCAAAACAATGTTAAATTCTCTTTTGCTTTTGCAGCTGTTTAAAAAATTTAAAAATCTATTTCGGTATTCTTTTATTTTGGGTATGAGCAGTGGAAATTTTATTAGTTGATACCTTCCCAAGAATGGAAAGCCTGAGAAAGCTGCCTTTTATTTATTTATATTTATTGTTTCTTGGAATGGCTACAGATAAAACCGCATCGTGTGATCTATCACCTTTTGGAGGACATAGGCGATTTGATAGTAGAGAATGCCCCTGGTACTTTTGAGACCGAGATAGCTGGGGAGGCTCAGGTGCTGAACATCTTTGAGCTTAAAGGAAGGAGCAAATCAAAGGGAGATGATGTGAAGATTGCTGGCTGTCGGTTGATTGATGGGCGTGTTACCAAGTCCTCAACCATGAGGCTTCTGAGGAGTGGGGAAGTTGTGTTTGAAGGATCCTGCTCATCACTCAAGCGAGAAACACAGGATGTGGAGAGAGTTGGGAAGGGGAATGAATGTGGGCTTCTGATCCGTGATTGTGATGATTTCCAGATTGGAGACGTCATCCAGTGCTTGGAGCAAGTGAACAGGAAGCCCAAGTTCATTTCGTCAGAGAGTGGGGCTGTCGAATCGAATGCTGATAACGCTTCGGTCGGCTGACATAGAATTCATGTACTTAATTAAGATTTGATTTATTGGCCCTGCGTTTCTGGTCAATACACATGAATAAATTTGTTAAGTCACATGACTAAACATTTTGTAGCAGATAGGGATTGTACGTACAAGAAATTTCTGGCAAAGCCCTATAATGTTAGCACTTTACTTCAGGAGAGCTAAAGCTTATGTTGTAATATTTTCAATTTTGGGAGGATATAATGAATGCTTTCAATTAGGAGTTGATATAATATTTCTTGTACAATCCCTATCTGCTACAAAATGTTTGTTTTTTTTTCAAAAAAAAAAAAAGAACATTCTCCAACCCATACCAAATGGAAAACAGGGGCGCCATAACATCTATCATTTGTTTATGTGACTTGCACATTCTTCTGGTACACTGCTAAAACACATTGCTACAGAGAGGATAAAATGAAAAAGCTCACAAACAGAAATAAAGACACACTTTAGTGTGAAAACAGTCACCCAAAAAAAAAAAAAAAATACATTAATACTAAGAGGGAAAGGAATACAAGTATGCAAATGCAAATTCCTGTCCTAAAATCATCCATGGACATTGGGCTTATATATATAGAGTCCTGATCTTATCAGGTATGCCTCATTTTAACTAAAATCAGCTAATAACACAAACCCTTGGATTCTCATTCATTTTATGCATGATTCATCTCAAGATTCAAATCCAATGGCTTAAGGGTCTTAGCTGATTTTAGTTAAAATGAGGTATCCCTCATAAGAACATATTTTTATATATATTATTTCTGTTTTGGATACATTGGTAATGGACTAATATTGGGGGATAGAGGGTGAAGGGTTGCCATCTCCCACTTAAAGATCGAAGATGGTTGCAACTGGATTCATTGCTTTAATTGGAACGAGGGAAGATTGTGAAGTAAGTTTGAACAAAAGCTATAGAAATGACAATAATACCAGCTAAGAGAGCTATGGTCGTCCAGGGACTCTTAAAATGGTCGCGAATCACTTCAGCCACCCACGAAGCCATCTTCACTTTCCGTTTATCACCAAGATAGCGTTGGATCTTAAATTTGACCTCTTTGTAAGTATCGACTTCTGGCAACAAGTCAGAAGCTATTTCATTAAAGAGATTTGCTACTTTTTCATCACTATCAAGGTAGTTTACAAGTATCCCAGCAGTTCGTAGAGCCTTAACATCCTCAGCATGATCGATAAGTAAATCTAAGAAGCATATGTAAGAGGTGAACCCAAATTTCTTGGGGTTATCCATACATGCTTCATGTGCTATCAAGTTCAAGAACATTTGCCTTGTTGATCTTTCAATGGTCATACGAGGAAGTGTTAGCGTACCATAAATGCCATAGGACCTAAATTTAATGTCTCTTAAAGAACCAGAGGAATTAGGCCTAAAGTGGATTCCAGCCGCAGTGAGCTCCTTGACACCATGGAACAATTGACGTTTAATGTGATTTTTATTCTCATGAGGCGGTTCAACTTCAATATTAATTTCTTCATTGTTGCCAAGGAGTTTTATCCAAAGAATATCAAGGAGATGAAGGGGTTTTTCAATTCGGACTTCTTGGTATCTCATCCAAATTGGCCGACCACAAGTGTTCATTTCTTCTGTGAACTTTTGAAGCATGTACATTGGATGTCTAGAGGAGGAACTCAAACTCATTAACATCTTTAGGACTTGAAAAGGGAGCTGGTTCTCGACTAAGAACAAGTCCTGTTGTACCAAAGCTATGAGGTGATTTTTCAGCCCCATTCTTTCCACCTTATAAAAATGAATGCAGAAGATGAAATATAGAATAAAACATCCGTCTAAGAACATCATCCGCTTGAATTCTTCTTCGTCAATGTCTTTGGTCACATTCTCATCATACAAGCCTTTGATACTGGGGTTTATGATCTTGTCAAACTCCTCCTCAAACTCACAAAAGAATTTACCTACGCCCGGCTTGCCGTCCGCTAGCTGATCCACGTATTGTTTTGCTATTAAGGGCTTTAGCTCCTCCACTTGCTGTAGCCTGGGATCGCAATTGCGGTGGTAAGGACCAATTGAAACCGCTCTGGGTTCATAGCATGTCTTGAAATCCTCTGTTCGCAGTATTGGTGGAACTTTGCGTATAAGCATTAGAGTGTGAGATTCATTAGTTCTTGCCTTCTTCTCTTTAGCTCCTGTTATAGAGTTTAGCCAGTCCATTCTACTAAGAGCTGAATTCAATCTGTGGCTTGCTTGACCAACTAGTTCCTTCTCTGCCATATGTAGGCCTAAATTAACAATTAAAGGTTATTCAGAATCAGTACGTACGTATTATTATCCAAGTCCTTGATTTTAATTCTAGCAATTAAATGGATGTAAGTACGTAGATATTGAACTAAAGCAATATGGATGGAGTGGAGTACTTTTGGAGTGTACGTTATGGGATAACCAAGTACCAATATATTAATCTAACGGGAAAATTCTATGACTAATATGGATTCAAGAAACAAAATGTCTATAAAAATGAGCCTAACTGTAAAGCCTGAAATGATTTTGTTGAATTGGTGTTGCAATGTGCAAAATGTCTATATATAACAGTCCCGAGCATGAGAGCATATGCTTACATAAGTTATGAAAGAAATAATGAAGCTCATAAATAATTGTGGGGTACATATTTTGAAAAACTTACCAGTGGATTAGATATTCTTCTTATGGATGCCATGTATGCTATAAATTACGGTGATTCAATTTCAGAATCTCAAAATTAGAGTATGAATAATTGTGACCTCTAAAAACTGTCAAAGGTTTTTTCAGTGACATTTATGATAAATTGGCCGTTGGATCACTATGATTTTTGGCATACGTACATAACATGCATATATAAGTATAGTAGTATAGTTTTTCAAAATATGTATTCTACAATTATCTATTAGCTTCATGCTAATTTAAGGTCAGTAAACATATACTGACAGGATTATTTATGTGTATATATATATAGAATCTCCATCTTGGAGGATTAGCTGGAATGGTGTGGAAAGAGTCCTAATTCCCTATTTCAATGGAAGGGTAATTGCGATTGTCCTCATTTGAACTATTGTAAAAAGAAATAGAATAGTCGCCCAGGGGATATCTTTTACGTCTTCAAATGCTAAGAAAAATTTACAAATGGAGCAATTCTCTTCCACTAGACGTCAAAAGATGCCCATAAAATTACATTTTGTAATGCAAATTTTCCATTTTATATTTGAGAGTAACCTGGCTTATAGCTTTAAGCCTTCGTTTTTCCTTTTATTTATAGCCATTTCGATAGTGGGCTTTTAGAGATTTTCGTTAGCCATTTTCATTGATCAAATAATTTAATTTCTATATAAAATTGATAGAGAGACAGACAGATAGACAGACAGATATATATATATATATATATATATATATAGCGAGAGGGAGAGAGAGAGAGAGACCTTGGACACTTGATGAGCTTGCTAGCTTGCTGTCTCCTTGTATTTGTGGGCTACACTTCTTGGCTAGAAAATCCCAAGCTTCTTTGGCTGACTTGTATCCCATAATCTGATAAAGTAATTTTGACCCACATGAAATTTGAATAGCATGTAAAGCCATTGCATTCTTTTTTCTCCTATCGAATTCGGATGTATTTTCTATTGGAGTAGATTCCGTTTCAATAATGTTCCAAAGATCTTGACTCAGCAAGTAGTTTTGTATACAAACACTCCAAGTTGTATAGTTCTCTTCTGTCAGAACTTCAGGAACGATTGCACTAAACGCTGGATTTGTTGCCATAATAACTAGCTGTATTACTGACCTGTGACATTAAAATGAAACATATAATTAAAGACTAAATGCGCACATATCAAGATATATCAAGATCAGTGATATGTCATCCTAGCTACTTGCAAACTGGATGAGACAATGTTAAATTATCTTCATTGATGTTCATTCATTTAATTCTTTTATTAATTAATTCTCCCATATATGTAGAAAGGCGAACTACAAGCTTGGAAACCGAATTCACAAGAAGCAAAAGTTAAACGAAGTTGAATTTGGTTAGTTCTAGTTTGTTCATTTACTTCGAATCGATCCTATCTATTGGAATTATTCCACAAAAGTTGAATTGTGGAAAATGCTGGAAGTTATTGGCAAAACCTATACTTCCCTTTCAATTAGGATTCAAAAATTTCTTCAATTGCTCATACTTTTTCTATTAAACCACTACCAGTACGTGTTATTGTATTAGCATAAGCTGATTTTCAATCCTCAAGAGTATACAAGGTTTTTTTTTTTTTTTTTGGAGGATCGTTCGATCCAATGTAGTGTAAAAGGAGATGTTTATGTAGAAGAAGAAATTCACTCTATCCCACATCGCCTAAATGAAAGGCTTGCTATAGCTTCACATACCAGTATTGGGCCTCCACCTATAAGCTTAGGCTTTTAGGTTGGAAACTTAACAGTTTATTCTTCAAAGGGGGAGCTTTAACGTGTGCCTAGTCCTTTAGCAAGTTTTTCTTAGATGTTAAAAGCCATTTTGGGATTAATTAGTTACATTAAAAATGGTTAGCCATTTGACTAAAAACTGGAAAACCAGTGCTCCAACAGGTCCTTCAAACCATCAGCCATTTTCCAACCAACCAAATGCTCAAATATACAACAAATACTCAAGTTATCCTTTCATTTTCTCAGCAACCAAACAGGGGCATCGTGTTGTATTCAGTATAGCTGATCACTGTGGCCAAATCAAAGAGAGATAGAGCTGGCTTATGTTTGAATCTTGACATCATTGCCAAAGAGAGATAAAGAGCTAGAGTCGGAAATTTTACTTTTATTTTTTTATTGGTAGAAATCTATGGCCGAAACTGAAGAAAATGAGAGAGTCTGGTGGTGTGTGTATTATAGAGAGAGAGGGGGTGGAGGGAGTATGGTGCGTGTAAGAGACAGAGAGAGAAGGGGAAGGGAGCCTGGGTGAGAGAGAGAGAGAGAGAGAGAGTGAATGAGTGAGAGAGGTAGTGGAATGAATGAAAAGATCTAAGTTTGTGTGGTTGTAGTTTTCTTCAAAAAAAAAAAAAAAAAAAAAAAAAAAAAAAAAAAAAA
>JAESVK010044920.1:15795-26079 GCA_017140935.1 Hamamelis virginiana
GAATTATTCCACAAAAGTTGAATTGTGGAAAATGCTGGAAGTTATTGTCTTGTATTGGTTTTGAAATCAATTTAATATATAATGTCAAAACCTATACTTCCCTTGCAATTAGGATTCAAAAATTTCTTCAATTGCTCATACTTTTTCTTTTAAACCACTACCAGTACGTGTTATTGTATTAGCATAAACTGAAGAAAATGAGAGAGTCTGGTGGTTTGTGTATTAGTGAGCGAGGGGGTGGAGTGAGTATGGTGCGTGTGAGAGACAGAGAGAGAGAAGGGGAAGGGAGCCTGTGGGTGAGAGGTAGTGGAATGAATGAAAAGATCTGTGTGTTTGTGTGGTTGTAGTTTTTTTCAAAAAAAAAAAAAATTGCTTTAAAAAAAAAAAACATAAATAGTACCAATGCTATCATTGTGTGTGCATGTAGTTTATGTTTAAAATTTTACTTTTAAAATTTTAATTTTTCTATCCGTTTTGACTTTTCATTACATTGTAATAATAGTAATGATAAATAAATGATGGAAAATGGTAGTTGACAGATGAAGAAAAGTAGTAAATGATGGAAAATGGTAGTTGATAGATGAAGAAAAGTAGTTGGTGAGTGAAAATAGGGGTTAGAAAAAAGCAATTGAGATAAAATATAGAGGATACATTACAAAGCACATCTAGCCAAAGCTACAGTAACATCTTGCCAAACTTCAGTAAAAAATACTTATTAGCCAAAAAATAGTTTTGACTCTCTAAATTTGACTTTTAGCATTGGAGTTGCTCGAAATCCAAATTTACAAGGATGTTTGACTTAGAGTATTTACAATGCATTCATGTCATTTGATGTGCTAAAGTTAAAATTCAGCACTCCAAATGGCACCAAATGACATCAATGCCATATTTTTACACATATGTGCTCTAATGCATTAATAATGTTATATTTTGGCATTTATCATCTTTTTTAAGGGAAAGTATGAGTTGCCACAACTGGTAATTAGTGTCATTTGAGATTTTAAATTTGGCACCAAGGGTTGTCTTTGCCAAAATTTAATTTGGCAACCCAAGTAGCATCCCATTGGAGTAAGCTATTTGGGTGCCAATGCCAAATTTTGGCAATGGTATCTCATAGCACTTTCATTGGAGATGCTCTAATATTGCTTTGAAACTCGTTAAACTCTAATCATGCATAATTTTATCTTTGCATATTATTATTATTATTTCTTGGTACTAAATTTACAAAAATTCTCACATTACTTTCAACAGAATCAACTAAGCAAACAAACAAAAACACAATCTGCGCGAACAATTCCTTTATATAACCATTAGATTGAGAAGAAATAGAGGAGAGAGAGAAAATTTAAAGAGGGGTTTTTGAAAAAAACTAACAAGTCTGAAAATAAATAGAACCCTGTTTAAAGTTGTTTAATCAGTCATTTTTCTCTAAATCTTCATCAAAGGCTATGCACATAGGTATCACTATACTCATTCCTTCAATGCATCAAATTAAAGCATATATACAAATGTATAGGATTTGATTCAGATGGCACACACAACCATAATAGCCGTTTATGATGTATACATATCAGCATGTGTGAATCACAAACGGTTGTTATGCATCCTACACTTGAGCTGGCCTCCCAATATATATATAAAAGATATAGGAATGATAAGGTCAGGTGTACCTGATGCACTGATGCAACTTGCATCAGGTGACCTCAATTACAACCACTTGTAAAACATATTTTGAAAAACTGACCGCTGGATTAGATACGCCTCTTATGTATATCATGTATGGCAAAAATCACAACGATCCAAAAGTCTGTTCAAGAAAAAAAAAAAAAAACACAATAAAAAAATAGTGAAATTTTGAAGAACAAAAAAGTCACAGTTTTTTATACTGACATTTTTTTAAAAACTGACCGTTGGATCACTTTAATTTTTGGCAAGCATGACATACATAAGAAGAATATCAAATTCAACGGTTAATTTTTCAAAATATACTATGTAAGTGGTTTTAATTGAGGTCATCTCATGTAACTTGCATAAAGTGCATCTAATTACCTTAACATTTATGATATAAGAAAAGCGTGTTACCTTTAGAGTGTAGGCACTGAGCGACCGGAGCTGATGGAGAGAGAAGCTGCTGTTGGAGCTGTTGGAGAGAAGCTCTGCTGTTGGAGCTGTTGGGTGAAAACGTTCAGAGCAGAGATCCAAAGTTCTACTCTTATATGCTAAGGTTTAATTCACCGTACCTTTTCTCTGTGTAGATGTGGTTGCATTAGTTTTTATTAAATTACTTTTAAATTTCAAAATTTTATTTGATTTAAGAAATTGGATGACAATAGTTTTTAAATGACTTGATAGGTGATATGATATTTATAAAATTTTAATATTATAAATAATTATAGTGAAAGTTAGGGTACGGTGCACTAACTTTTGTGACAATCGAGTACTTCTAATATAAAAATTTTAATATATGAAAATATAATTTAAAAATAATTTTAAAAATATATATAAAAAAATAACTCTCCAAAAATAATTTAAAAAAAAACTAATATAAATGAAGTCTTTTATATATATATATAAAAGACAATACGTACTCAATTATTGTGCTACTGTTACTACATTAACTATCACATTTATGCAGTGAGAAAAGATCAACAGATTTTAAAAGAAAAAACCAAAATGAAAAAAAAAAAACTCACGGACTGACCCAATCAATTAATTAACTATGCTGTATGGCAGACGCGAACATTTTTCTGGAAGTCGTACACTTGTTACGGTAAGAGCATCTCCAATGCAAAAGCCAAATTTGGCATTCCAAAAAGCACTAGTTGATGTCAAATTCTAAGTCCATTTGGCACTTTGGGATGCCAAATTTGGCTTTTTAGCATCAAGGAATACCAAAAAAGTCAAATTTGGCATTCCTTGATGCCAAAAAGCCAAATTTGACATCCCAAAGTGCCAAATGAGCTTAGAATTTGGCATCAACTAGTGCTTTTTGAGATGCCAAATTTGGTTTTTGCATTGGAGATGCTCTAAGTGTTTGCCTTTGCGAACTTATGATATGGTTTAGAGCATCTTCTATGCAAAAGGGCCAATTGAAGTGTCCAAACTTTTACATCTCAAATGGCACTAGTTAATGCTATTTTCTAACTATAGCATCAAGGTGTTCCAATGCATAAGTGTCAAATTTTAGTACTTTTCATATATTTGGCATATTTATCCTCATGCTACAACTAACTTCTAAATACTTTTCAAAATTTATTTATAAGAATATATTTAATATTTTTTATTCCTCGTAATGAAAAAAATTAATATTTTAAAATAAATAATTAATTTTTTATCTTAATTTAATAATTTAATATTTAAAAATTTTATTTTCGCATAAAATTAGCTAAAATACTACTGTTTTAATTATCATTTATCATTGATTAATTTTAATTGAAGGAATTTAATTACACACTAAATTTAAATTATATATATAAACACTTTTCTTATCTATCATTACTAACATCAACATTTCTCTACACCCACCATTCTCCTATTTAACCTTTTTCCATCTACCACTCTCTCATCTACCACTCTCTCATCTACCATTCTCCCATCAAACTCTATAAATATCACCCATCAGCTTCTCACCACTCACACTATATCCATATCTCATCCAACGGTTTATTTTTCAAAATACCTATCTTGAATTTTACGAACCATGAATAAGAATCGTAGATCAGAACGAACCATGAATAAGAATCGTAGATCAGAACCATGTGTCATCGAAACTTGACCATTATAAAAATTAAGATTTTTTAAAATAATGATAAAATAAAAATTTATGGAGTATAAAGTTCCTTGCTCAAAATTCATATTCTAGAATTTATATTAGCCCCTTAATATTTTTATTAGTGTTTGGAATTTAGAATATGATAATAATAAACAAGTTAAACCTCCATAAATAAATAAATATGTATGTGGCATTTATTATATAATCCATTATAAAACTACGTCGTTTTGAGAAATATATAAACTATGCTTAAGCCCTTCACAGTTTCACCTCCAAATCCCTAGCTCCGAAATGCCTAAAGAATCAGTCTGTGCCGTCTGCTAAGCTTGCCGGCAAGGCTCCATCTTCGCCGGTGAATTACTCTTTTTTTTTTTTTTTTTCCTATCTCTATCTCGTGTGTGACAGTGTGAGATATACATCTGCTAGATCACTCTCTCGCCGAAGATCACTCTCTCACCGAATTCCAAATTTATCTATTTTTCTCGTTATGATCTTCTTTCTCTCTCTGAAATGTGATGTCACTAAGGATCTCCGGCAAAAATCCGACCAAGAACACCACTTCAGTCACCTTTTCCGGCGTACTTTTCCTGATGGTTAGGACCTCCGGCGCATTTCCCAACCATTTAACCATTTTTCGGATTAGATTAAACCCATGATTAAAAATTCATTCATTTGTTTTCCTTGATTTGGCTTCCAATGATATATTTGATGGCTATTTGTTTGTGGATTTATTGTTCATGTTGCTGTTTTGATATAATTTCATTTGTGAGATTTTTTTTTCCTACATTTTCTTGGTTGCCAAACAAGGTTATTTGGGGACATTTTGTCATTTTGGAAGTTGCGGTCAATTGGAAGTGGAAGGAAGGGTGATGCGCGTGGAACAAATGGCAACTATCATTCTAGGTACTAATTTTGGTAACTTGGACTACCAAAGCCAAAATTTGGCATGAACAATGACATACCATTGGAGCTGCTGTTTTGGATGGCAAAGCCAAAATTTGACTTTAACAGCTCAAATGGCACCCCTATTGGAGATGCTCTTATTGGATACTTTATGAGCCGAACCCAATTGCCACTTTTAAACTAAGACAACAAACCCTGGTAGATTTCTGCACCTTGATTTGAAGTTATTCAAAAAAAGCATTTTAAGTATCAATGGAATTTTTTAAAATACAAATTTCAAAAAAATCTATTGTGCTGATCTTCTGAAAACATAGCTTCAATTCCGCTGCATAATCCATATTTCTTTTCAATCACTCCATTGCGTTGTTGTAGCTATAAATTAAGCAGCCTGACAAAATTATTAGGACTAATTCGATCAGATGATGAGGAATTGTAAAGAAATTGATAGGATTAGATTTTATTAAAAATTCGATTATCCGTCCATTGTTAGAACAAGAAAGCAAGCGGCATGACTTTTTTTTTTTTTTAGCGCTTATTATTATTATTTTCTGGGCAAGTGTGTATATATATATATATAACCTTCTTATGCTTCAAATCCCTCAGTTAATGTATCAAAATAAAAATGGACTTGGATATATAATACATGATTTTCAGTGGAAGAAATTAGTTGAAAGAAGACTATTTCCATTTAGCATTCATTTTTCTTCAGCTTCTTTCTTTCAAAAACGTTTTCTTGTTCTAATGCATTAATGATATTTTTTGATATTTTTCATTTTTTAAAGAAAAAAATATGACATTACACAAATAACATTTATTATTTGAGGTGTCAAATTTGGCAACCCTATATATCGTTACCAAAATTTGGCACTCCAAATGGCATACTATTGGAGCAACCTATTTGGGTGCCGATGCCAAATTTTGGTAATATCACATCTTTGGATATGTCCTAATGCTATATTTTGGCATTTTTCATTTTTTTAAGGAAAAGTATGATATAGTACTGTCAAATTTGACAATTCTATGAATCATTCCAAAAATTTAGTATCTCAAATGACACACTATTACAACAACTTATTTGATTTGCTCACGTCAAATTTAGTAGTTTAAATGACATAGCTCTAATAATGATTGGTGCATAGACTTATGTAATGACTATGCTCTAATAATGATTGGTAATAATGATTGGTGCATACGTACTATTCAACATGATTGGTGCATAGAATTATGCAATGATTATGACTACTGTTTTAATTCATGAGCAATACTATTTCACCCACCTTAATTGGTATTTGATGCGTGGTTTACATTAATAAATG
This sequence comes from Hamamelis virginiana, assembly GCA_017140935.1. Lineage (NCBI taxonomy): Eukaryota > Viridiplantae > Streptophyta > Magnoliopsida > Saxifragales > Hamamelidaceae > Hamamelis > Hamamelis virginiana. The sequence goes on from JAESVK010044920.1 coordinate 21,787, forward strand.
TTATATTTTTATTTTTTTAATATCATAAAAATTATTCATCCACATGAAATGGATGAAATAAATGGATAAATAAACATTTTTTTTAACTTATTATTACTGATTTAGGAAAATCCTACATAGCATTTCTTTTATTAGTGATGATTCCATCTGGAGCGGTCTGATCTTAGTAGTGGCGTCCAGCTTTATTTTGCAGTGGCAGACATGAGACATCAATATGAAAAGTTGTTGCATGATATATGATAATGACCACGTGACATGTGACATGTATGAATGATAATTACCATGTTTTTGTTTTTTACTTTGAACATGTTGGCCCACCTGATTTTAAATTGTGCACGGTGCCCAAAAAATATCATATTATTAAAACTCGAAATGGCTAGGGCACAAAAAATATTTCTATTAAACTAAAAAATGGAAAGAGTGGTTCAAGCAAAAATTTATAACAAAAACCATCCCTACCATCAATTTGAACTGTGTATTGATTTGGTTCATTTTAGGTATGTAACTTGGGAATTATTTCAAATTCAGTCTAACCTTAAGAAAAAAAAAATTGTTGAAATGGCAAGTTGTAATTTGCCAAGTCTGTGTAACGCAAGAATTAGGGCAATTTCTTATCAATATTTGTCATGAACCTTTTGGTGTATCCTAGGTTCATGACTGTAACACCCCACACAGGGTAACCCCTATGCGGAAATGTCACAGTGACATAAAACACCAAGCGCTTATCTTTGAGTAATTTCTTTTTAAAATTAACACAGTTTAAAACAGTTTTTCAAAATACGCGTGCGGAAGTCTTTAAATATTTTTTTCAACATCTCAACAATTAAAGATAGCGCTGAGTACTAGTTTGTATCCTGAGTACAGTCCCGTAATGTACCCAAATTCCAAAAACATACATTTAGTTTACTGAGTTGGATAGAGTCTCATGCTGATAACGTGTCATCCTCTTAAAGAAAACACATAACAAAAAAATAAACAAACACCAGGATTTACGTGGTTCGGCAAAATTGCCTACGTCCACGGTGAGTCATTTTTATTATTGTAATTCATATTACAAGAATATAATATCTTCTTGTCTCAATACATTCAGAAATATTCACATCCTTCCATATTCTCATATCTGTCAACAAATTTTATCATCAGCCAAATATCACATAAATAAATCATCATATCTGTAATTCATTTATATATATTACAGAATATATCCATCACTTTTTCACAATAAATAATTTTACAGTACATGCATGCTTTATGCATATGACAGATATACGATGCAATGCTCATGTAGTCATACCTGTCATTTTCTCTGTTCTGCTTTTCCTGCAAAACATCAACCATTCACATTGATGGTAACCTTATTTTAGGATTCACCATTTTACCATTTCATCATAACATCATAACAGATGGCTACCTCATTTTTAAGGTACTCAACCATCTTAACCACAACAGCATCCCCGCATTTTTAGGATGTATATCACCCAGTCCCCGCCTTTTTAGGACCTACCGCGATTGTCACTCATTGACAAGAGGGTTTACGTACTATTTTTAGCAAGGGTGATATATTAGTGCACTAACTGTTTCCAGGATCTTTTGTCCATCGGTGGTATCTCAACTCCTCGTTTCCACAGTTACAAAAATAATCATAAATACATATGATTTTCTATGCAATATATTTCACATGTAACTGTGTCTCATGCCAGATGCAATTATTACATGCAATACATATGGCATACATCTCATATCAACAATTCATGTATGTTAATTCGTGCATACATTTCATAGTATATCAACTCAACATATATCTCATATCAACAATTATATCAGTGATATACAAATAAATCATTCTGCTCACTCAACTTGAGCCACCACATGTAACTGTGCCACTGTAACACCCCGTACTTCTTCAAGTAACAATATTGTCCGCTTTGCCTGCACGCGTAACATGCGCGCCCATATACGCATATTCACATGACAAGTTCACGGTTTTATTTTCTCAAAACACATTGTTACTATGAGATGTATGGAATTTACTGTTAAGCCCAGTCACTTTCTCATAACATCATCATCACATGCCATATGCCAATTTTATGTGCAATAATTATGGCAAATATCACAAGTATGTATTTTATACATAACAATTAACATGCTTCATCATTTTATTCATAATAATAACAGCATGTTATAAACTTTACAAATATCACATGCATATATTAACAGTTTATATATATGCCAATATAATTTCCATAACTTGTATTTCCAAGATCTTTCACTAATCATCCTGATTTTATAAAAATCAATTATTCATGATTTTTAACTATTTTCCAAAGACTCACAATTTGGAAGATAGTTAATTTTCTATCCACATGAATTTTTCTACAAAATAATCCATTTTAGGACACTTGTTTGATTTTTGTAGAATTAATCAAATTTTGTTAGATTGACAAATCATACTAGAACAGTCAAAATACAATGAGGTCACATGGTAAGCCTTATGGTGCACCTTCACTATGCTCCATAATTTTCTAGCCTCTTTCATGCCTCCCAAACAACAACTTTTGTACCCATTAATATCAACTTAATTTAATAGGATTTTTAAAAATAATTCCAAGTCAAAATGATATTCACAAGCACTAATTTGCAATTGAGGTTGTATGGTCTACTATGCACCTTCACCACACAGGATTATACATGCACACTCACGTACATGTTACGTCAATATTTTCCATCTTTTTGGTCAACTTTGCACACTTATATATCCTTCGTTACTCATCCGATTTGGATGATTCAAGATCTTATAGAATCTGTGTGATACAAACTTTCAAAATATAATGGTGGTGTATAACACCTACCATCCGAACATATTTAAAAATGATGCCAAAGTAGATTCGTTAATAAAATTTCAGATTTTTCGGCAACTTCGGTTTTCAATTTCTCTCACAATTCACATCCAATTGAAGTGATTCAAAGTTCTAAATTCATATAAAATCAATCTATACCATATATGTAAAAATCATAATTTTTCGATAAACTATAAAAATACACCTTGTGTCTACCATTAAAGCTTCAAGGAAGCTCTCTCTCTAGAAATTCTCATTCACCCATAGATCTTTTTCCATGATTCTTGTCTCTAAAAATCCATAAATTCAAGCTTTACAATATACTCAAATTTCAGAATTTTCGGACATATACACAATATACTACAAATTTTCAAAGTTTCAGTATTTCTAAACTTCAGAAAATTATAGAAATTAATCTACTCATCGGAAAATTCCCAAATTTGGTACACATGATCCTGAGTTGATATAGTTGATAGGAAAAATAGTCCCAAAGTTTCAACTTTTCATTTTCATATAAAATCAAAATCCAAGATTTGAAATCCTCATTGATATACATATATTATATATATGCAAATCATTATTTCATCATTAAATCATACCATATTCAATCCAAAAATTGAAATATAATCAAAATAGAAATAATATCTCACCTCACTAAGCTCGGAATTATGCAATTAAATTACCGAGTATTCTGCGTTTGTGCAGCTCCATCTTCCCCTTAGCTTCTCATTTTTCTCTCATTCTCTTTCTTTTCCTTTTCTTCTCTCTTATTTTTCCTTCTCCTCTTCTCCGACTCTCCTTCCCTTTCTTCTGAGCTCTCTCTTTTTATCTTCCCTTCTCCCTCATTTTTCTCCCCATCTCCCCTTCACTAATTGCCGACAACCCTCTCCCTTATCTCTTTCTTTCTTTTCTTCTTTTTCTCTCCCTCTCTCTTATCATGTCTTATCTACCCTTCTTTTTCCTCATTTCCTTCCGACTCTCCCTTTCACTCTTGTCCCCCTCCCCCACATTATATATATATATATATATCTACACACACACACACATACACACCACTTCCGTCAATTCATATTAATTATATTAATATAAATTATTATATTATTATATTAATAACACTCAATTAAATTCTACCACTTGCCGACACAATAATGCATTTCAATTATAATGCATTCATAATACTCTCATGCACCCTTCTAAAAAAGTGTCCACATGGCACACTATGGCCAATAACAAAATTTCATGTGTGCAATAAATAAAATAAAATAATAATAATTAAGAAAATTTACTATTGAAAATTTCGGGGTCTTACAATGACAAATTTTGATTTACTACAATTCAATCAATTTTGAGGTATGTGGTAGTTTTTGTAGTCTCAAAGCTCTCAAGAACTTTCAAGCCATTAAATTGAACATCAGGTCTCAAATTAAAGATCAAGCTTGTGTGTTGAAGATCTCTA
>JAESVK010044949.1:0-11362 GCA_017140935.1 Hamamelis virginiana
CCCAAACCTATTGAGGAATGGGATAAATCTGACCTAGAAATGAGTAGCTGGAATAACAAAAGTCTTTACGCCATCTTTAATGGTGTATCTGGTTCAGAATATCGTAGGATAATGACATGCACCACTTCGAAAGAAGCTTGGGATGTCTTGCAAGTTACTCATGAGGGTACTAGACAAGTTAGAAAATCTCGCATTCAGATTTTAACTTCTAACTTTGAACTTCTTAGAATGGAAGATCATGAATCTTTTTCTGACTTCTATGCTAAGTTGAATGACATTGTTAATACCTCTTTTAATCTTGGTGAGGTTATTGCTAACAAAGTTGTTGTGAATAAAATCTTAAGGTCTTTACCTGATAGATTTCAACCAAAAATCACTGCCATAGAGGAGAGCAAAGATGTGGACTTGATTAGAGTAGATGAACTTTGTGGTTCTCTTCAAGCTTTTGAATTGACTTTGAGGCAACCTAAAAAGTCTAAATCTATTGCCTTAAAGTCTGTTAGGGAAGATAGCTCTATTTCTGATGATGAGTTGAATGTTGATGATGAGGATATTGCTCTTTTTGCTAAGTTCAAAAAATATCTCAAGTTTAAAAAGGGCAACTCCTCTAGACAAGGAAATTTCAACAAGTCTGGATCTTCGTCCAACTCTACTGTCAAAAGATCTCAACCTGTGACCAATTTTAGGAATGAATGCTTTAATTGCCATAAACAAGGTCATAGAGCTGCTGAATGTCCTGAAAAGAGTAAGAATAGATCTAAAAATCAAGCTAATTGTGCTACTCTTAGTGACAATGAGGAAGAAGTGAATGAATCAGACATTGATTTTGAAGAGTTTGAAAATTTCACTGCTTTTGTTGTGTCTACTGTTGACTTGAATAACATTGTTGAATTAGGTGAGCCATCTAATGGTAATGTTGAATCTACTTCTGTTATAATTGAATCTCATGAATCCTCTGAATCTGAAGAGGATGATAATCATGCTCTTGAACAAGATAATTTGCAGTCTGCTTTTGATGAATTGTTTGATGATGCCATGAAACTTAGAAAGAAAAATGTTAATTTGGCCATTAAGCTCAAAAATCTTGTTAAAGAAAGAGATTCATTGAAGCATGATATCACTGTTGCTGATTCAAGTGTTTCTCAATTGAAAGGTCAAGGAGTTACCTTTTCTGAAAAACTTGTTTTGGTTGAAAAAGAAAATTCTGTGTTGACCAAAAGAGTTAAGTCTTTGGAAAGTGAGGTTTCACTTAAGTCTGAAAAAGAGAAAGAGTATCTCTCTCTCATTGCCAATCTCAAATTGGAACTTGATAATGCTTGTCATCTTAGAATCAAACTTGACAAAAGATCGGATCAACTCAATCAATTGTTGGGTACTGTTAAGGGTAATTCTGGCAAAGAAGGGTTAGGTTTTAATTCTCAAGAGGTTAAAACCTCTAATGTTCATATCGAAGCTCCAAAAGCTAAGATTGACAAAGGCAAATCTCCCAATCAATTCACTCCTACTTCTCGTAGGTATGTTGCTCCCAAATCCTCAATTGTTCCTATTTGTCACTATTGTGGTGTCAAAGGACATATTAGACCCAATTGTTACAAACTCATGACTTTTCCCAAGAAAAACTTCATAAGTTATCATAATGGGAGTGTTAAAAGTCAAATTGATACTTTGTTAAGAAAATCTCAAATGTTGAATGAAGAAGTCAAGAAATTGACTAATTCAAACATGAATTGGAGGAGGGGTCAAGAGGTTAATGATTCTAAGGTGAAATCCAAGGTTGTGTCTAACCACAAAGCTAATTCTAAGACTAAGGAAGTTTGGGTTAGATCTTCGAATCTTAGATGTATGGTCATATACACTGCTTTGCACGCACAAGATAATTCTCAGTGGTATTTTGATAGTGGGTGCTCTAGGCATATGACTGGTGACAAGTCCCTCTTTGTTCATCTTGACTCTTGTAAGGGTGGGACTGTTACTTTTGGTGATGGGAGTAAGTCAAACATTGTTGGGAAAGGAATTGTTCAAGCCCCAGGCTTTCCTAAACTTGAAAATGTTTTGTATGTTGATGGACTTAAGGCTAATCTGATAAGTATTAGTCAATTGTGTGATGATAACTTTGCTGTCAGTTTTACTAAATGTTTATGTACTGTGTTAAATGAAGATGGTAAAATTATCATGCAAGGTGAAAGAACTTCTGATAACTGTTATGGTTTACTTGCTAATACTTCTTTAAAGTGTAACAGTGCTAAAGTTGATGATATTGAACTGTGGCATCAACGTTTAGGTCATTTGAATTTCAAAGATCTTGATAAGCTGATAAACAAAGAACTTGTCAATGGAGTGCCTAAACTTGCCAAGATTTCAAGTTCTAGTGTTTGTGGACCTTGTAAAAAGGGAAAACAAACTCGTGTGTCTCATAAAAGGACTAATGTCGTTAGTACTTCTAGACCATTGGAATTAGTTCATGTTGATTTAATGGGTCCGACGAGGACAGAGAGTCTAGGTGGAAAACGTTATATCCTTGTTGTTGTGGATGACTTCACTCGTTATACTTGGGTGGCCTTTTTGAGAGAAAAATCTGAAGCCTTTGATAAATTCAAGGCTATTTGCCTAAAGGCTCAAAATGAGAAAGGAAACACCATTGGAAAGGTGTTTAGACTTAGAAGTGATCATGGTCGTGAGTTTGAAAACTCCGAATTTGCTGAATTTTGTGATGATCATGGAATACAACACGAATTCTCTGCTCCTAAAACTCCTCAACAAAATGGAGTTGTTGAAAGGAAAAATAGGGTTATTCAAGAGATGGCTCGTGTCATGCTCTTAGGGAATAATGTGGCCAAACACTTTTGGGCTGAAGCGGTTAACACTGCTTGTCATACGGTTAATCGTGTTTATGTGAGGCCCGGTACCTCTCAAACTCCCTATGAGTTGTGGAAAGGCAAGAAGCCTAATCTTAAATATTTTCGTGTTTTTGGAAGTAAGTGCTACATTTTGAGAGATAGAGAAAATTTGGGGAAATTTGATTCTCGTAGTGATGACGGGATTTTCTTGGGTTATTCTATGAATAGTAGGGCTTATAGAGTCTTTAATCTTAGGACATCTACTGTCATGGAATCGATTAATGTGACTATTGATGATAGTCAAAACACTCCTCGAGATGAATTGGTTGATGAGGAATGTGATACCCCAAATGTTTCAAGTGTTGAGGATGATTCTGTTCAAATTCTTGATTCTCAATCTTCTCTTACTAATCCTACTTGGGTTCAAAAGAGACACTCTCCCACTGACATTATTGGAAGTGTTGGTGAAGGTGTGAGAACGCGTAGGCAAATTCAGAATGAGGTAAATCATCTTTGCTACACCTCTTCTTTTGAACCTAAGAATGTGAAAGAGGCTCTAACTGATGAAAACTGGATTCTTGCTATGCAAGAAGAGTTAGGTCAATTTACTAAGAATGATGTTTGGGATCTTGTACCTAGGCCTTCGAATAAAAATGTTATAGGTACCAAGTGGATTTTCAAGAATAAATCTGATGAGAGTGGTATCATAATTCGGAATAAGGCTAGGTTAGTAGCTCAAGGATACACTCAAGAGGAAGGTATTGATTTCGATGAAACTTTCGCTCCTGTGGCTCGTCTTGAGTCTGTTAGACTTTTACTATCCATTGCTTGTTAGTTGAAGTTTAAGGTTTATCAAATGGATGTTAAAAGTGCTTTTCTGAATGGTTTTTTAAAGGAGGAAGCTTTTGTTGAACAACCCAAAGGGTTTGAGGATCCTCATTATCCTAGACATGTCTATAAGCTGAAAAAGGCTTTGTATGGTCTGAAGCAAGCTCCTAGGGCGTGGTATGAAAGACTTACCACTTATCTAGAAGAGAAGGGATTCTCTAGAGGGGGAGTAGACCGTACCTTGTTCATTAGGACTGTCAGAAATGTGTTTGTGGTAGCCCAAGTTTATGTTGATGACATCGTTTTTGGGTCTACTTCAAGTGATTTAGCTCATGCATTTTCTGAGGAGATGAAATCTGAATTTAAGATGAGTATGGTAGGTGAACTCACTTGCTTTCTAGGTCTTCAAATTCGTCAACTTAGTGATGGTTTGTTCATTTGTCAATCTAAATATGCTAGAGAGTTGATTAAGAAGTTTGGTCTTGAAAGTGCCAAACATGCTCGCACTCCTATGAGCACTACCACTAAGTTAGGCAAAGATTTGAGTGGTATTGATGTTGAACATACTTTATACCGTAGCATGATAGGTAGTTTGCTGTATCTTACGGCAAGTCGTCCAGATATCTCTTTCAGTGTAGGTGTTTGTGCTCGGTTTCAGTCTTGTCCCAAAGAGACACATTTACATGCTGTTAAACGTATCATTCGTTACATTTGTGGGACGTTGACATATGGTATTTGGTATTCTTTTGATACTAATCCGAACTTAGCTGCATATTCCGATGCCGACTGGGCTGGAAATGTGGATGATCGAAAGAGTACTTCAGGTGGTTGCTTCTATGTTGGAACTTCTCTTGTTTCGTGGCATAGTAAGAAGCAGAACTCCATATCTTTATATACTGCCGAAGCTGAATACATAGCTGCTACAAGTTGTTGCACTCAGCTTCTTTGGATGAAGCAAATGCTTTCTGATTATGGGATTTTTGAATCTGATCTTGTCATATACTGTGATAATGAAAGTGCTATCAACATCTCGAAAAATCCTGTTCAGCATTCTAGGACTAAACACATAGACATTCGTTATCATTTCATTCGAAATCTTGTAGAAGATAGCGTCCTGTCTGTTGTGTATGTTCCTACTAAATCTCAACTCGCTGATATTTTCACAAAACCCTTAGATGGTCTTAGGTTTGAATATCTTCGAAAATCTTTGGGTGTTTACTCTATTGATTGAGTTCTAGTTCTTCCTTCCGTCCGAAACGACGTTAAACTACCTTGCGTCCGCAAAGACGTTAAACTATCCTTGTAAGGAACTTCTGTGGTTCTTTTTCATTAGGTATCTTTTTGAGGGGGAGTTATTGTTATGAATGCATATTTTCTTTTGTTTTATTTTGTTCTTAATAGTTTAATTGTCAAAAGATTGTTGGGTTCATATCACCTTTTTGAGCATATGGTTGAATGTTTTTGATTCATGTTAAACCTTGTATATATTCGAAGAGTTAGCTAGTTATCTTGCTTAACATGAATTCTATCAATAATTTCGATTAAATGTTTTCATGTTATCCTTCTTTCTCAAAATATTTGATGTCATGAGTTGACCGATAACCGAAAGCCTCTTCTAAAGCCCAAACATGCTGTGCCAATGTTTGCACCTTCTCACCTCCTTCGTCTAAAGTATTTCTTTCTATTTGATGATGAGCTCCCTGTTACGTTTTTATTGCTAGTTCAAATTTTTCTTACAACTTAAAAAATATATGAGAAAAATTATTCAAAGGCCAATGAAAAGACTCATTCAAAGAAATATAATGTGAGAAAAGGCAATTTGTCAATTTGCCATGTTATTGAAGGCACAAAAGTGCTATGATAATGAAAAGAGCCAAAAATTTCTCAAAGTTGTATTTGAAATACTAGCCTGTTCGAATTGATTTTGAGCTCTTGTCATTTCTTCTCCCTAATGCATGTTTGAAATATCAAAAAATATAATTTCTCATTCTTGCTTATTAGAGGGCTTTCACTTGTCTTCAGAAGTGAAATCGGTTGGTTTGACTCTCATGACTTCAAGTGGTTTTTGATTAATGAGTTTATCATGGGTTACATTTTTGAGAAATTGAATGTTTAGAGTGCATGTTCTTCAAGTTTATTGCATCTCTTGTTTATAACCATGGTTTAAGTTGTTTCATTCATTGTTGCTAATGACTCAATAGGTAAAAATGTCCCCTTGTATCTTCTTGTTTTAATTCAAGTGTTTTTCAAAACAAAACAGGGGAGGATCGATCCAGCTTATTTTACCAGATCGATCCCCTGATCAGAGTGGTTTGGATCGATCCTACATATTTTACCGGATCGATCCTCTGATCAGAAAGGTTTGGATCGATCCTGAAAAATTTGCCGGATCGATCCTATTCTCGGGATTTTTAAATTTGTGACTCTTCTCATTCCCGCGAAGCCTATATGTTTGTCTTCTTTTCTTTTGGTTTTTCTTATGCTTTCATAACCGTCTCTCTCTCTCTCTTAGAACCTCTCAACTCCCTTGCATTCTCTCCATTTTCCTTGCCCTAGAATTGTTTAGTTTGGGTTTCAATGGCTTTCTTGGGTATTCTTGCACTCTTGGTTCTTATGGTTGGGGGTGCTAGTTCCTCTGGCACTAGTAAGCGTGCCCGGACATCTCGTGCATCCTCTTCTCGGGCTGGTACGCCTCGTCGGGGCCGTGGTACTCGAGGCCGTGCATATCAGGATATTCCCAATCCTGACCTTGGTGACTCTCCGCCTTCGTCACCACCTAGGCCTGTTTCTCCTGATCCGTGGGTCAATCGACCTATTACTTGTGAGCGTCAGGTGGACAATATCAGTCTTGGTGTGGATAGTCATATCATTCGGCGCCTTGTCTCATACGAGTTAGGTAAATTCTTTGAGCCGATTGATTTTTACGTTCCTGAGCTTGTTCGTGATTTTTATTAGTATGCCAGTGTTGTTATCTCTGGTGAGGATGCTATTCACTCTCAGTTTCGTGGTTCTGCTATTACCATTACTCCTGGGAGGATTGGTAAATATTTGGGTTGCTCTAGGCCTTCTCGACCTCAGTATCCTCATGCTGCTGGCAAAGGGCCTGCATCTGACTTCCTCATACATGAGTTGTACGTGCATCCTACTGATTACAAGACTAAATTTGTTCAAGGTTATTTACATGAGGAGTACAGACTGCTAAACTTGATTGTACGGTGGAACTTAGTTCCTATGGGTCACCGTTTGCATTTTCATGAAGAGCGTGCTCAGTTACTGTTTGCGATGAAGAGTGGGAGGTCCATTGACTTTCCTAAGTTGATCTTTGACTGCATGCGGAAGACTGTGTCGTCTCCTAGTCATACTTCAGCTCTTCCATTCGGGGTTATGGTAACCCGTATGTGCCTTGAGGATCCCATTCCTGTGAATGTCTCGGATTCTCGTATTCCTCCAGTTCCGGGTGCTATCACTGCCATGTCACTATCTCGGAGTACTGCTACTTCGACACCGGATCCTGAAGCGCCAGTCCCTACTACTCGTTCTTCACGACGGCATGCCACTTTGGACTCTATTTCGGCACAGCTTCGTCGTGTTTTTGATTCAGTGAAGGCCCTTACCGATCATCAGATTAAGATGAATGAGATTCAGGTTCAGATTCATGATCGTGTTCAGCGCATTGAGCGTCGCCTTCGGCTGCCTACTCCTTCAGATCCACCAGTTGTTCGCCATCCGCTAGTACCTCCTACTGAAGAGGAGTCGGGTAGTGAGTCTGGTTCCGAGGATGAGTCTGGGTCTAGTGGTGATGAGGCTGAGTGATTGGTTTTATGTTTCATAACTTTTTGTATTCCCTTTGTCATTCGTGACAAAAAGGGGGAGTAGTAGTGTGGTTTTAGTATGGTTTTAGTTCCTAGGTTGTTTGTAGGTTCCTAGGTTGTTTGTTGGGTTTCATTTTGTTAGTTTTCATTTTCAAATGCTGTATTGAATGAATTGTATGAACTGTTCATTTGATGAAATGAAATGAAATCTGTTTTCTTTGTTAATTGTTTCTATGAGCATGATGTTTTCATTTAATGCTTGATTGTATTAATGCTTATATAATCTGTGTTTTTCAAATCTTTATTCCTTCACGAGGTATGGTTGTTTAACCTGTGCAGAAAAACAGGTTCAAGTTCTCAAGCCTTAGAATAGGTTGGGTTTCTTTTGTTTTTGGGGTGTGCTTGAGCGTTTTATTGTACAAGAGAGGGGGAGATTCATTTCGCATGTTGAATGAATCGGTTTTCGTTTCTTGTTTTTGTTTTTATTTGGTTTTGTCATCGAATTGCCAAAGGGGGAGTTTGTTAGGTATACCATATGTATATGTTGGCTAATTCGACTGTCAAAAGCCAGTGTCTGTGATTGAACTCAAGCCAGTAATCCCTGAAAGATCAGTGACTACATCAAGCTCGAAAGTAACGCAACTTCTCGTTAATATCAAGTGCTCAAGCTTGTTATGTATTCCGTTTTGGTTTAAATTCCTAGGAAGGTAAGTTCGACTTAGTTCCTAGGTTGGCAATATGACCATAGGTGATTTAAAGTGCCCCATTCACCTAAGTATGATCCTTATATGCACATAGGTCTTTTTCCATTGAAAAATAATTAAAATTGGCCTATGTCACATTTTGGATCGATCCGGCATTTTTGGTAGGATCGATCCTATTTGTGAACTGCAGAATGGGATCGATCCAGCTTTCGTGCCCGGATCGATCCTAGTGGCAGAGGACTTTGGATCGATCCGGTCATTTTTGCAGGATCAATCCTCTCGTATATTTTAGCCTATATTGTTTTAAAATTCGAAGTTTCTCACACTTTTTCACTATTTGAAACCCTAGGTTATGCTGCTGCTATAAATACCCCAACACTTGGTCATTTTGGGTGTGTGAAGTGCTTTGAAAAAGCTCCCAAGTTAAAACCCTAGTTTTCACTTGCTTTTAGCTTCACTCTTACTTTAACTATGCATACTTAGTCTTTATGACTTTCTTTCATTGTCATATGCATAGTTCCTTATAGCTTAGCTATACAAAACCCCATACTTTGGTTTTGGTTAACGGTGGAGTTCCGTTGTACGGTGGATTTCCGTGTGCATCGTGGATAGCGGTGTGTGGAGCTAGGCTTGTGGATTCAAACGGTGGAAGCACTGTGAAAGCTGCGTGGACTCGCAGGTTGCTTGTCAAAGAAAGGGATTCTACTGGTTTGTGGATTCAAGCGTCTTTGTTGGTAGTCTTACCTTTCTTGTACTGAGGTGATTATTTCATAGTGATTTCTGTGCTCCCGAGGTTTTTTACCCGTTAGGGTTTTCCTCGTATATCTGGTGTTATATTGTGTGATTGCTTATGTTTCATAACCATCAACTGATCACCATTTAATGACTGGGTAATTAAAAGCAACCTTTTTAATTAAGAAATTGTTTCCTCAGAATTTCAAAGCCTAAAAGGTCCATTGCGATCCACTACCTGACTCAAACATAAGCCTGAAGCCAATTTCTTCACAGCCCAAGATACCAAAGAAGGAGTAGCTGCCTCTACCCCATGAACATGCCCTTTGATAGGGAGGTTTGTTTGAGCACGGCCCATCTGGCGAAGCACAAGAGAAGCCCAGTAAAATGATGTATGCTTTAGGCCCATAAGCTTCACATGACAACATCATGAAGTGTGTAGTACATACTCTTCACCACAGTTCCATATAGCCACACGCCACTGAATATCTCTCCAAGTCAGAGAAGAGAAGAAGATGATCATGTCCTGAATTGAGCGACGCTTAAGAAACAAAAGCTTACACAAAAAATAGGTATGGAACAAGTGTTTGGGCCCATCGAGAGGAGTGATAAGCCTGAGTCTCTCAACCAACCACATCTGAAGAAGAATGGGGCTACCCCTAATGCAATAAGCAGAGTTGGAGTGGAAGTGGTCAAGACCGTTTATAGTTTCATCTAGCTCTAGAGGGATGATGTTATGAGACTTCGACAATGGCAGAATGAGTTCACACGTTTCAATGGGTATGAAAGGGGTTCCGTTCGAAATAAGGAAACAACCCACTATACATAAGGCGAGTGCGTACTAGGTAGGCCTATAAAGAGCTAGTGTTTTTCCCCCTTCTCTCAAGAAAAATGAAGCTAGTTTGAGAAGATCAATGGAGTTTTCATGGATATATAAAGAAGCTTCCCTAGGCAAGAGTTCAAAGAGAGAAGAAAATGTTTGGAAATAACCTCAACGAATGGTAGGAAAGATGAAGGGACCATTAACAGAGATATTCATCAAGGCACAAAACTCTTCAAATAAAGGACATACCTCTTCACAGTTGAAGCGAAATACATGAAGATCAGAGTCTCAGAAGTGGATCACAGAGTTGAGAAGCTTGTCTTCAAACTTCACATGACAGAAAAAGAACCACGAAGTCAGGCCGAATCGTGCAAACGCCTTCTTGTCTTCTGCCCGCATTCTTGCTACGAATAGGTTGATGATCAACTTAAGAGCTTCCATTGTATTTAGTGTGATGAAAGTGAGCATAGAGGTGTATTTTTATAGCTTTTTGGCAAATAAATCGAGTTAGAGGCGAAGTAGAACACTCAAAAACTCAAAAAACGTCAAAATAATAAAAAAATGGGAACCAGGGTCGATGACCATCCCCCAAAGGACGGCCAACCGTCCCCTAGGGACGGCCAACCGTCCATGAAGGGATGGTCATCCATCCCTGATCCCAAATTTTGCCTAATTTTGATTTTTTTGAGACTTTTTGATGCCCGATTTGACTTTTCGCTCAATTTTCATCCGTTTTGACCTATTTTCGGGTTAAAATTGAACAAAAAAAGCAATTGAACATATTTGTATTCTCATTAGGGTATAATTACATGCCAATTAGGATTTTTAGTGCATACATAGAGAAAAAGTTACATAGAAAACCCTAAGCAGGCCTCCTATAGGCCTAATAGTACAAAATCATCTCCGCCGGGATGATTTCCTCGTTCACCGTGAACCTGACACCTCGTGATCCCCTCTCGATCCATGGCGCTCCTGTAAAGGCTGGCTAGAAGCCTACAAACCCAAAGCTTAGGTGAGATTGGTGAAGAGTGAAATCATCAATGATTGAAAGAGTGAAGTGAAAGTTACCTGTGCGGTTATACTCACATTGTGCGCATTGAGATTTATCCTCTGAAGTTCGAATTTTTGATTTAGGAAAATGTATTTGATTGAGATTGAATGATATTCAATGAGTTGATAAGAAATAAAGAAGAATTGATGCATACCAAAGTGAGAATTGAGCAATTGTGAATAGAATAGTTCACATGAAATGATGAATTTTTGGTTGAAAACCATGAGATATAGGAATGCATGAATGAAAGATTGTGTAAATAAGTTTGTAATCATGAAATGGTTATGAATAAATTTGATTTGGTGAGCTTGAGAGACCCATGAAGGGAATTATAGAAGTGAGTAAACCCATGAAGAAGGGGCTAATGAGAAAAGCCCATTTTGGAGGCCCAAATCCATAAGTTTTTGTGAAATTGATGAAATATACATGAAATGTATATAAGAATGATATATGGGTGATATTAAGATATGATATGATAATTGGAAATGCAATTTCCAAAAGGATTGAAAATCCTTAAGTTGACTAGAAATGAAATTTCTAGTAATGAGTCGAAGACTCCCAAATTTTTATGATAA
>JAESVK010044951.1:0-11009 GCA_017140935.1 Hamamelis virginiana
TTGCATGTAAAAAGTTAGAATAGTGTGTTAGGTTTTTAAGTTTAGAGAAATAATGAAACTTGTCCTTGTATGATTGTTACACTGAATTTGTGGAGTTCTGAATCTGTGGAGTTGTGAAAATAAGCCTGGATGATAGGCTATGCATGGGAATGCATGGCATGCATGGGCATGCATGCATTGATGCATGTGATTAAAAGAGTTATTGAACATAGCCTGGATGTTAGGCAAGTCCTGATAGGATTTAAAAAAGAATTGTCATATGGGTTAAATGAGTTGGCTGTGTTGTGTGTTGCTTATTATTGAAAAAAAATATATATATATATTTGAGTTCCTCTAAAAAAAATTCTACTGCTGACTATGTTCCTATCTACTGCCGTGTGGTTCTAAAAATGTTGTGCAGAGCTATGGTTCGCCAGAAGACCACCGGCAGGAAGGGCGTATCCTTCCAGGAGCCGGCACAGCCGAGTCAGAGGAGGTCCACCGATTCTGGGCGAGGGAAGGCCCAGAGCTTACAGCCAGACTCTCCCGACAGTTCAGATTCTGAGTGGCAGCCTGTGCCAGTGCAGAGACCATCTGCTAGGGGTCAGTCTTCAGCCCAGCAGCCACGAGAG
This sequence comes from Hamamelis virginiana, assembly GCA_017140935.1. Classification (NCBI taxonomy): domain Eukaryota; kingdom Viridiplantae; phylum Streptophyta; class Magnoliopsida; order Saxifragales; family Hamamelidaceae; genus Hamamelis; species Hamamelis virginiana. The sequence continues at coordinate 612 of JAESVK010044951.1, forward strand.
AGTGCTCCTCCATCCGGTTCACAGTTCGTGGAGGAGGAGTACGTCTTTGAGCAGCCAGATATTGGCGAGACAGGCGAGCCGCGCATGTCTCGCGACTTCGAGAGTTATGCTGAGACCGAGACCGGGTCGAGGAGAGTACCGACCCGGCGAGCTGCTAGACCCTGGCCAGTGATCCTCTCGTCGCGGAACTTCAATGTCGAAAGGTACGTGGATCCGAAGGCCTTCCGATACGAGGGCCTACTGGTGGAGATCCTTCAGGAGAGACACCTCAGCACCTGGCTGAGGAAGGGAGCCGGGTATATGGCTAGTGTGGTGCGCCAGTTCTACACCACAGCACACACAGCCGAGGACCAGCCCGAGACACTCCAGGCAGAGGTTGGGGGCCGCACTGTCAGATTCACCATAGACGACATCGCTACCTATCTGGGGTGCGAGCGTCCACGCGAGACAGCGGCAGAGAGCACCTATCTTGAGCTGACAGAGAGTCAGTGTGCCGATGCGGTGTGTGTGGACCGGAGTTTATTTGACGGGATGTACTTTACGACCGGGAACATGCATCCATCGTACGCAGCTATGAACAAGCTGCTCTACTGCAATCTGCGGGCCAGAGGCACGGATTCACAGATACCAGTGGAGTCGGTGAGGCTATTGCTGGAGTTTCTGAGCGACCACCCCATGGATATCGCGGCGTTGATCTTCAGCGAGATACGCACTTTCATCGCCACTCAGCCACGGAGCAACATGCCGTACCCCCAGATGATTACAGCATTTGCATTGGGTGCGGGTGTTGTCTCCGATGAGCCACTGCGATGGGGCGAGGGTCCTACCACCCCGACTACACTTGCTAGGAGTATGGCTGCTAGGCCGAAGAGGCCATGTGCTGAGACCGCTGGTCCATCAGAGCCTGCTCCTGCTTCAGCTCCGACTTCGACTCCAGCTGCTCCGCCAGATGCCAGTTCTCAGGGTTGTTTCACTCAGATCCTAGAGAGACTGAGGGCATTGCTACACATTCAGCAGAGGCAGTCCGCCCAGCTCGATAGGCAGTCCGCCCAGCTTGCCAGGCAGACAGCTATGATGGAGAGGCAGGCCGCCCAGCTCCGAGTTATGTGGCGTCGTATGGACGGCGAGCCGATTTCTCAGGCCGACCGCGCGCTTTTTGATGAGCCACAGCCCGATCAGAGATTCGACATCCCACCTGGGGATGAGCAGTGACGTGATATGACGCTCAGTTTTGAGCATGGACAGTGTTTCTTTTTGAAAATTTCTTTGTGTCTTTTAGTTAAACTTTTTAAAGTTATAGTCAGGGTTAGGTTAGGTATTTAGGATGGTTAGGGTAGTAACCTGAACAAATTACAACCATCCTAATTTTGCAGTCTCCAAATTCTTTTTGTTACAACCAAAAAAAACTTACAAGCCTATAAAGACCTTTTTGATTTTAAAAATATTGTGCATTATTCTCTTGTGATTACTTGCTTATTTAAGTTTTATTTATGTATGAATTGTATCTCTGCATATATAACTCTGTTATTTCATCTCTCTTTGGTCATTAAAATAGAGCTTAATGTATAAGTTTTATACTTGTATATTTCCATTTGGGAACTCTGGGTTACTAACCTTTTCAGAGTGAACATCCTTGCGAGTGACCATCAGTGAGAATTTTGAAGTTGAAACTGACTATGGGTTAACTCTCATACTCTTATTTACAGTACTTTGAATTTTATCAAGTTCTTCCTCACTACACATTGAATAATTGCTAATTTCCTGTTAAAGATATCATTTCTTGTATTATAAATATTCAATGATGAATTATGATATATCTGTGGATAAAACTCCTACTGTGTACATAGTATATTGTTAAAATTCTTTCTAACCAATTCTTTTATTCATTCATGTTTGTGAGTATCATTTCTGCAAACTCTCACGAGACTTCACTCGTCCACGAAAGGTAACTTAGTGGTTTAAAAGGCTTGTTGCATATGCTAAATGCAATCGCGTTTCCCTGCGAAAGTGGCCTTTCAATTTATAGATTTAGCTTTTTGCTAAGAGACTAGCAAAACCTAAGTTGGGGAGTGTGATTGTACCCCAATCATATCATTCAACTAGGGTATTTCTATGTTCTCTTATATATATAATTGTTTAATAAATAGCGTTTTACATGAATATCTGTACAATTGAGTTTAATCTCTGTTTTAAGAAATATGTGCAGATTACCATTGAACAACGTCGTCACCAATGAAGCCCTGAAGAGCATCTCGAATCAAGGAACGTCCGAAAACGATCCAAAGCAGCCGAGGGAAGTACCAAAAGAGCAGACGTTGAAATCTGCAAAGAAAGTCAAACTTTAACCTTGACTATCGATAGCCAGGATTCGCTATCGATAGCACATCTATCGATAGCGAACCTTCGCTATCGATAGACAATGGCGGCTGCGGGCTAAAGAGATATTTTTAGATATTTTGAGGGCAGTAGCGTCTTTTACCTTTTCCTTCTATAAATAGAAGTGTAACGACGACGTTTCGAGGGTTCATGACTTATGCTCTGAATCATTACTCTGCTATTTTAATTCAAGTTACAGTTTATTTTCGCATTTCAATCGGTAGTTTCAATTTTCAGCTATTTCCAATTCTGCAATTTTTCTTTACAATGCCTGGCTCAATTCTCACTTGAGGATTGTTCTATCCGATTAAGTCTTTACTTTCAGTCATTTACGTTTCTGTTATGCATGGCTCAGTTCTCACTTGAGAACTGTTCTTTACTTTTTCTGCCTTTTTCTTTATTTACTTAAGTCTTTTCTTTTCTTTATTTACTTTAGTCCTTTCTTTTCTTTATTTACTTACGCCATTTTCCTTATTTATTCAGTCATTTAATTACCGCTTTTACTGTATTTTCCATCCCGTGACCCCTTAAAGCTTGCCTGGATAAAGGATATTATCCTCCAGTGATGTGTAGCTAATACTCCAAGCTTGGGTGAGGATGAAGTTGGATTCATTTTACAATCCTATTTTATAAACATCCCTCTATTTGTATTATGTGATTGCATAGTTGTGAAGGTTGTACCGCACACTATTGCCGAATATAATATCATATAATTGTACATCTGTGATTGCAATTATATAATTATGCAATGGTTCTTATTGGTATGAATACAAACCAGCATGCTTTATTCCTCATTTAAGATGGATAGTGATATTCCATTCTTTTCGGGGATAAACTTGCCGGTCCTGTATTCATAATCTTTTTGGGACTTCCTTCTTGTAGTTGGAAGAACCACCATACATAATTACTATAGTGAGGATTTTATAAACATAAATTGTTTAATTGATATTCAAATGGACTTCTCACCCAAGTTCCGCTCAATCCACCAACTTAACTGCATTTTTACTAAGCTTTAATTACTTACTTCGTTTTCGCTTCGACCCAATCGGAGCAGTTACCACCAACCAATTTAATTGATAATATTCTTTCCGCTTGAATTGATTCTAATAAGGCTTTTTAATATAAACCTGCACTTCCCAGTGGTTCGACACCCGTGCTCACTAGTCGCAATCGAATTGAGATTAATTGTCACGCGGTTTATAAATTATTAATTCTGATCACCGACGGGGAATAATCTCCCTCGTCGTCTGAGTCGATCAAATTTTGGCGCCGTTGCCGGGGAGCTACGGTTTATTTAAAAAGAAATTTGGATTTAATTTAAGTAGTAAATATTAATACTGTTTATATTACTATATATATATTCTTTTATACTGTTAATATCACTATATTATAATTATTATTTATTATTTATTTTTCTTCTTTCTCTAACTACAGGTGGCTGAAATCAGGAATTGGGAGCTTCACTCCCGCGCGCTTAAAATAACAAATTAAAAGCTAAAAATTAACTGCTCACAATTTGTTTATTATAATTCCGTGATTTTCTATGGTGACCAATTATATGCGGGGTAGAAGGTCGTTGTCATTTAACGTAATTCCTTTAGATTCAGAAATTGAAAGAACTCTGAGAGCTGTTAAGGCTTCTCAAAGTCAGTCTAGTGAGTCGGTACCTTCGCAACAATTTTAAATGGCTGAATCATCTGCACACACTGCCATGTTAGCAGCGGATAATATTCAACCACCACCAGGTCTTAAAACTTTGAGGGATCACTTCATGCCCAATAGTTTTAATCCACCCTCCTGTATCCAAATCCCGCACATAGAGAATCTCATCTATGAGATTAAGCATGCTACCATTCAGATGCTTCCTACGTTCTATGGGTTAGATAAAGAGAACCCATACGACCATTTGCAGGAATTCTTAGGAATTTGTTCTACTATCAGAATTCAGGGGTTCCATCCAGAATCCCTGAAATTGTTCTTATTCCCGTTTTCCTTGAAAGACAAGGCCAAACACTGGCTTTGTACTCTCCAAACCCCTGTCCCTATCACAACTTGGGAACAGCTTCAAAAGCTATTCCTGTCTAGATTTTACTCTGTCGGTAAAACACATCAGATGCGACGAGGTATAACCAACTTCGTCCAACATGAACATGAATCTTTCCACGAAGCCTGGGAAAGAATGAAGGAACTCCTTAGATTATGCCCCCATCACGATGTACCTAAGTGGCAAATCATTGAGTCTTTTGTTAGAGGTTTAACAGATGGTGACACGCAGACAGTGAAATCTGCCTGTGGGGGAGCCATTTTAAGTAAAGGTGAGGATGAAATGTGGGCATTATTTGAAGCATTGAGTGAGGATTCGTTCCACATGGCCTCAATGTCTTTAGGTAACCGTGATGATGCGTTAGCAAAGAAACCGCCTCCCAAAAAGGCCGGTATTTATGATGTGGACACACAAGTTTTGGCAAATAAGCAAGTTGAGGCTCTGTCTCAAAAGCTTGACCAATTAATCGCGGCACAAGGGCAATCTTCAAAAGCCCATGTGAAACCTGTCAACTTGGTGTGCAATATTTGCACTGACCCCACTCACGAGACCCCATATTGTCCTATGGCAGGCCAGTACCCTGAGTTTGTCCAAGAGCAGGTTAATGCTGCTCAAGGATATGCACCACCTAGGAATGATCCGTATTCCAATACTTACAACCCTGGGTGGAAGACTCACCCCAATTTCCAGTGGTCTAGCCAGCCTAGAGGATCCAATCTTAGTCAGCCTGCAAGACCCCCATATAGCAGTAACCCTGCTATCAGTCAACCCTATAGACCACCATTGATGCAATCCCAGTACCCCAGTTATGGTGCTCCTCAAGCACCTGCACCCCAATATCAAAGTCAAGCTGTGACTCAACCACCACCACAACCTCATAGAACTCCTGGTTTTGAGGAACAAGTCTTAGCTACCCTGAAAAGCCTAGAAGCTTCAGCCCAACTCACTCATTCCCATTCCCAATCCATTTCAAAGTTAGAAACCCAAATGGGTCAACTAGCGGCTTCATTTAGTCGCAGAGAGGAAGGGAAATTCCCGAGTCAGGCTGTTGCCAATCCCAAGGGAGCTTTTGTAGCTGAGAGTTCCACTTCTCAGAACCCACATTGTAATGAGGAAGTTAAGGCTGTTTCAGTCTTGCGTAGTGGGAAGGTGGTAGATAATAAAGTGGGAGAGAAAGAGAAAGAGATAGAGAGGGAGAAAGAGAGAGTGATAGAGAAAGAACCTGCAATAGAAACAGAGTCTGAAGCTTCGAGGGATAACTTTCCCGCAGCTATAGACAATCCAGTGGCATCGTATGTGCCGAAAGCCCCATTTCCAACCGCGCTGATTGCGCCTGAGAGGAGAGCGAAGAAAGGGGCAAGCATGTCGGATATGTTAGAGGTGTTTAAAAGTGTCCATATTAATTTACCTCTGCTAGATGCCATAAAACAGATTCCTTCGTATGCTAAATTTTTGAAGGAAATGTGCACACAGCAATGCAAGGAGCGAGTGCATTTATCTAAAACCATAGCTCCAGTTGATATTGCTAGTGCTGTGTGTCAATTCCAAGCCCCAATTAAGAGAAAAGATCCTGGAACGCCAACTATACCTTGCTTCTTAGGAAGCCATTTCATTGATAGAGCGTTAGTTGATTTTGGCGCAAGTGTGAATATTCTTCCATATTCAATTTACGCCAAAATGGAGCTTGGAACACTCCAAACCACACCTACTATTCTTCAATTTGCGGATAGGTCCACAAAGGTACCTAGAGGTATACTGCAGGATGTTTTGGTTAAGATAGATTCGTTTGTCTTTCCTGCGGATTTTATTGTCCTAGATATGGAGCCTGTTGATGTCACTAGGCCCCAAATCCCTGTTATAATAGGACGACCTCTTCTAGCAACTGCTAATGCAGTCCTTCATTGTAGGACTGGCATTATGAAGGTGTCTTTTGGTAACATGAAAACCAGGCTGCAGGTTTATAGTGCAGCTAATCAACCTCATAACTTTGAGGATTGTTCTTTTGTCGACATCATTGATACGGTGGTAGAGGAAGCTACGCCGTATCTTCTTTCCAAGGACCCCTTAGAAACATGTTTAAATTACTTCGGGTTCGAGGACCATGATTTGGAGCACTCGTTTATGGAGGTAAATCTTGTCTTAGATTCTGCCTCCTCTGTAGAAAAATTGCCATGGAGACCTAGGGTTGAGCCACTTCCGTCTATTGCCAGTGTCCCTTTTCCTACGTCTTTTGAGTCTCCGCCGCAACTTGAGTTAAAGCCTCTGCCGGCTAATCTCAAGTATGCATTTTTGGGTGATAGTGACACCTTGCCTGTTATAATTTCATCTGCATTAAACTTAGAACAGGAAGGTAAGTTGTTATCCATTTTGAAAGAGCACAGAATAGCCATAGGATGGTCGGTTGCTGATTTAAAGGGTATAGACCCATCAATCTGCCAGCACCGTATTCACCTAGAGGAAGGTATGAATCCTTCTAGAGATGCCCAACGTAAATTAAATCCAAATATGAAGGAAGTAGTTAAGAAGGAAGTGTTGAAACTACTGGATGCGGGTATCATTTACCCCATTTCAGATAGTGAGTGGGTTTCCCCTACTCAACTGGTTCCTAAGAAGTCTGGGATAACAGTGATAGCCAACGAGGAGGGTATTCTAGTCCCTACAAGAGCTACCACTGGTTGGAGAGTCTGCATAGACTATAGGAAATTAAATTCCAAGACTAGGAAGGACCACTTCCCTCTGCCTTATATTGACCAAATCTTAGAGAGATTATCAGGGCAGAGCTTTTATTGCTTCCTAGATGGCTATTCAGGGTATAACCAAATAGCGGTTTACCCCGAGGATCAGGAGAAAACAACGTTTACCTGTCCATTCGGGACATTTGCATTTAGGCGTATGTCTTTTGGCTTATGCAATGCCCCGAGCACGTTCCAAAGATGTATGACTTCTATCTTTTCTGATATGATAGGAGACTATCTGGAAGTGTTTATGGATGACTTTTCTGTTTTCGGTCCTTCTTTTGATGAATGCCTCTCTAATCTCTCAAAAGTGCTTAAGAGATGTTGTGAGACAAATCTTGTTTTGAGTTGGGAGAAGAGCCATTTTATGGTTCGTGAGGGCATTGTGCTCGGGCATATCATTTCTAGTAGGGGGATAGAGGTAGACAAAGCTAAGGTAGACTTAATTGCAAAACTACCTCCTCCTACTACTGTTAGACAGATCCGGTCCTTCCTTGGACATGCAGGATTTTACAGGCGTTTCATAAAGGACTTTAGCAAAATAGCAAAACCAATGTGTAATCTGCTAGCTAAAGATGTAGAGTTTCACTTTGATAAAGCCTGTTTAGAGTCCTTCAATAAACTGCGCTTAATGTTGATTTCGGCACCTATCATGCGAGCTCCCGATTGGTCACTTCCTTTCGAGTTAATGTGTGATGCCTCCGATTATGCTGTGGGGGCGGTGTTGGGTCAGAGGGTAGATAAGGCCCCTTTTGTTATTTACTACGCAAGCAAAACATTGAATGAAGCTCAGTTAAATTACACTACGACTGAGAAAGAGATGCTTGCAGTAGTTTTTGCTTTAGATAAATTCCGATCCTATCTTTGGGGATCGAAGACCATTGTGTACTCAGACCATGCCGCCTTGCGGTACCTACTCTCTAAAAAAGAGACTAAGCCTAAGCTGATTAGGTGGATTCTCTTATTGCAAGAATTTGATTTTGAGATTAGGGATAAGAAAGGGTCTGAGAATGTCGTTGCTGACCACCTCTCTAGGATTGTAGTTGAAGATGAGAGTGACCCTACGCCTATTAGGGATTCTTTCCCTGATGAGCAGCTTTTTGCCGTCACTCATTCCACCTTACCCTGGTATGTGCATATAGTGAACTATCATGCCACAGGCCTTGTACCATCTCTTTGGTCGAAACAAGAGAAGGATCGGTTCTTTTCGCAAATAAAATATTATTATTGGGAAGATCCTCTTTTGTTTAAGTACTGTGCTGACCAGGTCATACGTAGGTGTATTCCTGAGGGTGAAATGCAAGACGTTTTGAAGTTCTGCCACACTCTAGCATGTGGAGGACACTTTAGCGGGAAAAAGACTGCCGCTAAAGTCTTGCAGTGTGGGTTTTTCTGGCCCACATTATTCAAAGATGCATTGGACTTCTGTAAGTCCTGTCAAAACTGCCAAAGAATGGGTTCTATGTCTAGAAGGGATATGATGCCTCTTAACCCTATTTTGATCGTCGAAATTTTCGATGTTTGGGGCATCGACTTCATGGGACCTTTTCCTATTTCGCATGGCTTTGAATATATCTTAGTGGCTGTAGATTATGTGTCTAAATGGGTAGAAGCCATAGCCACTAAGACCAATGACCACAAGGTGGTATTGAACTTCCTCCAAGAGAACATTTTCTCTAGGTTTGGGTTTCCAAGGGCCATCATCAGTGATGGAGGGTCACATTTTAATAATCGACCCTTTGCAAATCTCGTAGCTAAGTATTCTATTACTCATAAGGTTGCAACCCCTTACCATCCTCAGACTAGCGGACAAGTGGAGGTTTCAAATAGGGAAATTAAGCATATCTTAGAGAAAACTGTCAGGCCTGATCGAAAGGATTGGTCCTTGCGTCTAACTGACGCATTGTGGGCCTATAGGACTGCTTATAAAACCCCTATTGGTATGTCTCCGTACCGTCTAGTCTATGGCAAACCGTGTCATCTTCCGGTCGAGTTAGAGCATAAAGCACTTTGGGCCATTAGGAAGTTTAACTTTGAAATGAAGGAAGCGGGTTCTCACCGCAAGCTTCAGTTAAATGAGCTCGAAGAGATTAGGCGTGAGGCTTACGAGAATTCTAAAATTGCAAAAGCCAAAATGAAAGAGTTTCATGACCGACACATCAACAGAAAATCTTTTGAACCTAATCAGAAGGTGTGGCTGTTTAACTCTAAATTAAGGCTATTTCCTGGTAAGCTTCGATCTCGTTGGGATGGACCTTTTGTAGTAACTAGGGTTACTCCTCACGGCGCTGTAGAAATTCAAAACCCTCGTACTGGTGTGTCCTTCTTTGTGAATGGACAAAGGCTTAAGCCTTTTATCGAGGGTATTACCGATAGTGAGGGCATTCAGGATGGTTTGGTAATTGAGTCTGTCAGTTTGGAAGACCCAACCTACCAGTTTGATTAAATGAGGAATTTCTCGTCTAGCTGAAGACGTTAAACTTAGTCCCACCCACCCATCCCTTGTTCATACATTCACCTAGTCGTAACATTTGGTCAAACATTGAGGACAATGTTTACTTCTAGTTGGGGAGGGTTTGTATATTCTGTTAATATGTTATGCATTTAAATATAATTGATTTATTTATTGGTTCATTTAATTTGTATATACATAATAATTCACTATTCATTGTTTATCATTCTTGTGTACATGTTAACCCAGTATGATATATGTAAAGATTATTTGTATAGAATTTGATAAATAAACATGTATTACAATGTGAGTTTATTCTTTCATCTATATCAATTCTAGTTGTCTATTTTCTATACATTAAAATTGATAACTTTACTGTGATTAGCCTGTATTCAATCTCGCACATGCACGAACTTGGTTTAAATCTTTATACTTGGTAATTTGAGTATTTGATAAAACCTGTTATAAAGTGGAGACTTATGACAATTAAAGCAAATTTTGAACCATTCGATCATTTCTTGGGACTTAAATATTCATCCTATCAATCCTTGGTTATTGCTTTCCTGTTATATTATGCATAAATGTTCAAATCATGCGTATGTTAGAATACGAATAACTTGTTAATCAATTGAGAATATTGTGCACATTTTTGAAAAATGATTTAAGGCCATTTCTTTCGAGTTTTTGAGCCGTGTTAATTATTGTTAGAGTTGAGGACCCCCGTAGTACCCAATTTTTGAGCCGACAAGTTGCCAATTTCTTCGATAACTTAGCAAGCCATGGGTGACGAG
>JAESVK010044953.1:0-36502 GCA_017140935.1 Hamamelis virginiana
ATCATACTATCCAAGGACTTTATCATGAACAGTAATTAAACACAAGTTTACATGATAAAAATAGCCATATCATAAATGAATAAATATCCATACAAGATAATATAATGAAATATAAAACCCTAAACTCAACAGAACAATTGGTTTTAGGGCACATATCTAACAGGGTCTCTAACTAGCCCTAAAGTTAATCTAAAAACCCTAACATACTAATGCAAATGCATGCTGTAATTTAACTAAATTAATCAAACATTCACAAAATCAATTCTAATCATGCATGAAAATGTTCCTAAATGCATACTAATCAAACTATGTGATCCTAAACATATTTCTAAGTTAGATTTAGCCCTAAAATAATTTTTAAAAGTGATTTAAGGGCATAAACAAATCCGAACAGATTTGAATATGAACCTTTAACCACTCTAAAAATCATGAAAAACAAAGAATAAAAATGTGAAAATGACCTATCATGCTTTCTACATGAATATACTATAAAAAAACTATAAAAAACATGCAAAAATATGGCTTAAAAATGTTAATTAAACCACTTCAAAGCATATATTCAAATCTGGACAGATTTGAATACATGTTCCAAATGGCTTAAAAAACATTGTTAATCTATAAAAAATGACAAATAAACACCCTAGCATACAATCTAACATGCTATACTAAATTACCATGCAAAATGTATAAGAAAACTAACAACGAATATGCTTTAAACAACTACTTTAAACACAAGGGGAGGATCTTACCTTCGCACGCTCCCTCGTACACAATTTATATATTCAACCCATCGAATCCATATCAAGTGTTCAAATAATCATAAAAAGCACAAACAAAAAGACTCAAGACTCTTCACATGTCAAAATACACATTAACGTACTCATATTACCATTAAAATCACCAATCAATTATCATGAGATTCAAATAACAACATGAATATATTAACCTTTACTCTAAACATGCTCGCATACACGAAATAATAACAACGGACTCATCCTAAACATAAAAATCATAACAAAAACTAACCCTAGCATGCTTACACACATAAAATCACAAGAAACTAACCCTAACATGCATACTCACATAAAATAATAATAAAACTACTTCTAATCATGCATACGTACATAGAATAACAAGAAAACTAACCCTACTCATGCACACATACATAAAATCACGACAAAACTCACTAATCCTAAACATGCATACTAACATAAAATAACAACAAATCTAACCCTACTCATGCATACATACATAAAATCACGATAAAACTCACTAATCCTAAACATGCATACTAACATAAAATAATAACAAAACTAATCCTAAACCTACTTAACCACATAAAATCATAATAAAAAATAACCCTAATCATGATTGCTAAACATAAAATAACAAGAAAACCTAACCCTAACATGCATACTCACATAGAATAATGATAAAATTACTTCTAATCATGTTAAACATACTCATAGTAGAAAGAACAAGGAGAGAGGATTCATATCATATGAAAATCAAGAGGACTTACAACATAGCCTCATAAACTTATGTAAAAAAAACCATGAAAAATAAGGGCCAAGGTTAAGGGTTTACCCTTCGATCTCCTTCTTGGCTAGCCTCCTCCAAGCTCTTAGCCTTCGATCCTTGCCCCTTCAATGGTGTAGAGATGAAGAGCTAAAAATCTGTAGCCTCCTTCTCCAAAACCCTAAAAATCTCTCCTCCTTTTGACCCTCCCATAATGCAACATATATAGGGCTAGGGTTCAAAACCTTGAATGGCTAGGATTAATCCCTCTAAAAAACGATCCTAGGGCTTAGAATGAGTCTCTCTAGGGTTTGAAAGCTGAAACCCTTCGAATTTATGTCAAAAAAATCAAATCAAATCGGCCAAAATAGGTCAAATTTTCCAAAATTGAAAAATGGGCTCGAGCATGCTGATGGCCGTCCTAGCTGGACGGTTAGCCGTCCTAGCTAGGATGGTCACCATGCTAATTTTCCAATTTTGTTCCCCAATTTTTAGGGTTTTCAAATTTTGGCCATTGTGGACCAGCCTCGTGAAGTGACCTTCCTAGCCTAGGGTCTCTAACTAGCCCTAAAGTTAATCTAAAAACCCTAACATACTAATGCAAATGCATGCAGTAATTTAACTAAATTAATCAAACATTCACAAAATCAATTCCAATCATGCATGAAAAATGTTCCTAAATGCATACTAATCAAACTACGTGATCCTAAGCATATTCCTAAGTTGGATTTGGCCCTAAAATAATTTTTAGAATAATTTAAAGGCATAAACAAACCCGGACAGATTTGGATACGAACTTTAAACCACTCTAAAAATCATGAAAACAAATAATAAAAATGTGAAAATGTCCTAGCATGCTTTCTACATGAATATACTATGAAACTACTAATAAAATCATGCAAAATGTGGCTTAAAAAATGTTAATTAAGCCACTTTAAAGTATGTATTCAAATCTGGACAGATTTGAATACATATTTTAAGTAGCTTAAAAATCATCTTTAATCCATAATAAAATCAAATAAACACCCTAGCATACAATCTAACATACTCGACTAATTTACCATGCAAAAACATATCAAAAACTATACAAAACCATGCTTAAACAATTAATCCAAACACAAGGGGAGGATCTTACCTTCGCACGCTCCCTCGTACACAATTTTTATATTCAATCCATCAAATCCATATCAAATATTCAAATAATCATAAAAAGCACAATCAAAAAGACTCAAGACTCTTTACATGTCAAAATACACATTAACGTACTCATATTACCATTAAAATCACCAATCATTTATCATGGGATTCGAATAATAACATGAATATGTTAACCTTTATTCTAAACATGCTCGCATACATGAAATAATAACAACGGACTCATCCTAAACATAAATCATAACAAAAACTGACCCTAACATGCATATGCACATAAAATCACAAGAAACTAACCCTAACATGCATACACACATGAAATCACAAGAAACTAACCCTAACATGCATACTCACATAAAATAATAATAAAACTACGACTAATCATGCATACGTACATAGAATAACAAGAAAACTAACCCTACTCATGCATACATGCATAAAATCACGATAAAACTACGACTAATCATGCATACGTACATAGAATAACAAGAAAACTAACCCTACTCATGCATACATACATAAACTCACAATAAAACTCATTAATCCTAAACATGCATATTAACATAAAATAACAACAAATCTAATCCTACTCATGCATACATACATAAAATCACGATAAAACTCACTAATCCTAAACATGCATATTAACATAAAAGAATAACAAAACTAATCCTAAACCTATTTAACCACATAAAATCATAATAAAAATGTAACCCTAATCATGATTGCTAAACATAAAATAATAAGAAAACCTAACCCTAACATGCATATGACATGAAATAATGAATAAAACTAAATCCTATCATATTAAACATACTCATAGTAGAAAGAAAAGAGAAGAGAGAATTCATATCATATGAAAATCCAGAGGACTTACAACATAGCCTCATCAATTTACACAAGAAATCATGAAGAAATGAAGGTCAAGGTTAAGGGTTTACCCTTCGATCTCCTTTTTAGCTAGCCTCCTCCAAGCCCTTAGCCTTTTCTTCTTACTCCTTCAATGGTGTAAGAGTGAAGAGCCTCCAAAAAGCTGTAGCCTCCTCTCTCAAAAACCCTAAAATTCTTCCTCTTTTTCTCTTGAACCTCTATAGTGCAGTATATATAGAGCTAGGGTTCAAAACCCTTGAATGGTTAGGATTAATCCCTTTAAAAAACAATCCTAAGGCTTAGAATGAATCTCTCTAGGGTTTGAAAGCTGAAACCCTTCGAATCCCTCCCAAAAAATCAAATCAAATCGGCCAAAATAGGAGCAGGTTTCCAAAATTGCAAAAAGCTGACCGAGCATGCTGGTGGCCGTCCTAAGCATGGACGGTTGGCCGTCCTAGCTGGACGGTTGGCCGTCCTAGCTAGGACGGTCACCATGCTGATTTTCCAAAAATTGTTCCCTAATTCTAGGGTTTTTCGAATTTTGGCCATATTTTGGTCAAATTTGATCCAAATCCGATGGTTCAGGGTTCAAAACGACCGTGTTTTGATCCTCCACATTTTTAGAATGTTTTTGGGTTAAAATCAATTGACCATGGTCAAGGGTTTTAGCAAAAAGCTAGCCAATTGACCCGGTTGTGCCAAAATTGGTCATATGACCATTCTGTTTTGTAAAATTGATCAATTAGGCTTGCACCACTTCTAAAAACATGGTTTCAACATGAAATTGGCACTTAACAACATGTTTTGAAAATCTTTTGTTTTAGTGAAAACGACCAATTCACGGTCAATTTGATCGAAACCCTAATTCGGCTCATCCTTACCCGTGGGATCGATTTTGGGAGAATCCATCCCAACCATTCAAAGGCTCAATTGACACACCAAATACACTCCCCACATCCACATAAACCTCATGAAACAATCCGTTTCGAATTCGGAGGTCATTCGGAAATTATACGAGAAAAAGGACGAAAATGCCCTTCAAGTCGCAAAAACCCTAATTACCTATCGAGCTCTCATCAGAATGCCATGAAAATTTACAGGGATGTTCTAAAACACCTTAAAAGTCAAATGCAATACAAATGGGTTGATTCCAATCCGAATGTACACATGAAATAATGAAATGTCCTTTTCCTCAGCAAAGGGCAATTTGGTCAATTTGGTCTTTACAAGGCCAATTCCTTACCCAATGATCAGCTATTCTAGTTGATCATTTGCATGGACATATGGTAGAAATAAATGGTAAAAATGGGGTGTCCACAGCCATATTTTGGTCAAATTTGATCCAAATCCGATGGTTCAGGGCTCAAAACGACCGTGTTTTGATCCTCCACATTTTTAGAATATTTTTGGGTTAAAATCAATTGACCATGGTCAAGGGTTTTAGCAAAAAGCTAGCCATATGACCCGGTTGTGCCAAAATTGGTCAAATGACCATTCCTTGTTTTATAAAATTAATCAATTAGGCTTGCACCATTTCTAAAAACATGGTTTCAACATGAAATTGGTACTTAACAACATGTTTTGAAAATCTTTTGTTTTGGTGAAAACGACCAATTCACGGTCAATTTGATCGAAACCCTAATTCAGCTCATCCTTACCCATGGGATCGATTTTGGGAGAATCCATCCCAACCATTCAAAGGCTCAATTGACACACCAAATACACTCCCCACATCCATATAAACCTCATGAAACAATCCGTTTCGAATTCGGAGGTCATTCGGAAATTATACGAGAAAAAAGGACGAAAATGCCCTTCAAGTCTCAAAAGCCCTAATTACCTATCGAGCTCTCATCAGAATGCCGTGAAAATTTACAGGGATGTTCTAAAACACCTCAAAAGTCAAATGCAATACAAATGGGTTGATTCCAATCCAAATGTACACATGAAATAATGAATTGTCATTTTCCTCAGCAAAGGGCAATTTGGTCAATTTGGTCTTTACAAGACCAATTCCTCACCCAATGATCAGCTATTCTAGTTGATCATTTGCATGGACATATGGTTGAAATAATTGGTAAAAATGGGGTGTCCACAGTTTCTAATACTGACCTTCGTAATTCTGTCAATGAGTTGAAAATGCAGGTTTCTAAGCTTAACACTTCTGTAGGTACTCTGCAGCAGGAGAAAGGTAAGTTTCCTACCCAATCCTTCCAAGCACCTAAAGGACAGAACAATGTAGATTCAGTAGGTACTAGTGAGGGAAATGTTGAACAAGTTCAGGCAGTCACCACTCTTAGGAGTGGTAAAACAGTTGATAAAACCATCCACCCGAAATTAATTCAAAATGAAATTATTTTGGATTCTAGTCCACAAAAGATGGGGGATGAGATACTAAATGATTTACTTGAACTTGGACATCAAACTCCTAAGGAACATGAGGAGGAAAAAGAACCCCAAAAGGTAGCTGAAAAACTCTATACTCCTCCTGCACCTTTTCCTCAAAGGCTTAGAAAGTTCAAGAAACCTACTGATAATACTGAGATTCTGGACATGTTTAAAGAGGTAAAAATCAATTTTCCTTTGTTAGAAGCTATCAAAAGAGTGCTAGCTTATGCGAAATTTTTAAAAGATTTATGCACTCAAAAGCGGAAAACAAATGTTCCTAAGGATGCTTTTATGACTGAGATGGCTAGTTCTATCTTGAAAGCCAATACACCACCTAAGCTTAAAGACCCAGGGTGCCCTACAATTCCAATTGTGATGGGTGAACATAAAATTGAGCATGCACTTATTGACTTTGGAGCAAGTGTGAACCTAATTCCTTATCATGTATATCAACAATTGGATTTAGGGGAATTGCAACCAACCTCAATCAATCTCCAATTAGCAGACCGTAGTGTGAAACGGCCTAAAGGGATTGTTAAGGATGTTATAGTGCAAGTCAATAACTTCTATTTCCCTGTGGATTTTATTGTGTTAGAAATTTAGCCTGTACCAGACTCAGGGACTCAAATCCCAATCATCCTTGGACGACCATTTTTGGCTACTTCTAATGCCATTATTCATTGTAAAAATGGTGTTATGCAAATCTCTTTTGGAAATATGACAGTTAACTTAAATATTTTCAATGTGTATAGGCAAATGGAAGAAAATGATGATGCTGAAGATAATCAACAAGTCAACTTGATCGATACAGTTGTTCAAGAACACTTGGAACTTCTATCTGAATTGAAGTCTGAAGATGAGAGTGAAGATCTGGTAAAGAATCAGGGTAGAGAGGTAAGTATGCAAGATGAGGTAAACTCTAATTCCTCTGTTTTAAATAAAGATGTAGCGATGGAGGTAAATGGTTGGGTACCTCGTTTTGAGGAATTACCTCCATCAGAAAATAAATTATTGCCATCTTCTGTTGAACCACCAGTGCCAGAGTTAAAGACTCTACCAGTTGATTTGAAATATGTCTTTTTAGGAGAAAATGACACTTTTCCTGTGGTTATCTCTTCTCACTTGAAGACTGACCAAGAAATCAAATTGTTAGAGGTGCTAAGAAAACATAGAACTGCTTTAGGTTGGTCTATTGCAGATCTTAGAGGAATAAACCCTACTGTATGCACCCATTTTATAAATCTTGAGGCAAATGTTAAACCCACTCGCCAGCCTCAGAGGCGTCTTAATCCCATCATGAAGGATGTGGTTAGAAGGGAATTGTTAAAATGGTTGGATGTGGGCATCATTTATCCAATTGCTGACAGCAAATGGGTAAGTCCAATTCATGTTGTTCCTAAGAAATCTGGAGTAACTGTAGTGACTAATGAAAAGGGGGATTCAATTGCTACACGCACCACTACTGGGTGGCGTGTGTGTATAGATTATAGGAAGTTGAATGAGGCCACTAGGAAGGATCATTTTCCACTCCCTTTCATTGATCAAATCTTGGAACGAGTGGCAGGGCATGCATATTACTGTTTCTTAGATGGATACTCCGGGTATAATCAAATTGAAGTTGCTATGGAAGACCAGGAGAAAACAACTTTTACTTGTCCATTTGGAACTTTTGCTTTCAAGAACATGCCATTTGGCCTATGTAATGCTCCAGGTACATTCCAAAGATGCATGATGGGAATATTCAGTGACATGGTAGAAAAGATCGTCGAGGTATTTATGGACGATTTTTCAGTTTTTGGTGATTCTTTTGAGGACTGTTTGACTAATCTTGAAAAGGTATTGCTCCGTTGTAAAGAAAAGAATCTTGTTTTGAATTGGGAAAAATGTCATTTCATGGTAGATCAGGGAATTGTCCTAGGACACATAGTGTCAAAAAGGGGCATTGAAGTAGATAAGGCGAAAATTGAGTTAATTGCTAAGCTACCTTCCCCTAAAAGTGTTAAAGACATCCGATCTTTTCTCGGGCATGCAGGTTTTTATAGACGGTTTATTAAAGATTTTAGTGCAATTGCACGACCTTTGTGCCGTCTTCTTTCAAAAGATATTCCATTCGAATGGAATGCTGATTGTGAGGAAGCTTTTACAAAATTAAAAGAATCGTTGATTTCCCCTCCAATTATGCAATCCCCTGATTGGAACCTGCCCTTTGAATTGATGTGTGATGCAAGTGATTATGCTATAGGGGCAGTGCTAGGGCAACGCAAAGATGGTAAGCCACATGTTATTTACTATGCCAGTAGAACTTTAAATGATGCACAAATGAATTATACCACAACTGAAAAGGAATTATTGGCAGTAGTATTTGCATTGGACAAATTTTGGTCATACGTGATAGGAACCCCTATTGTAGTCTTTACTGATCATTCTGCTTTAAAATATCTGTTCACTAAGCAGGATGCTAAGGCAAGATTAATCCGGTGGATCCTTCTCCTCCAAGAATTTAACCTTATCATCAAAGATAAAAAAAGAGTTGAGAATGTAGTGGCCGACCATTTGTCGCGAATCATCTTTGACGAATCTTTTGAAACTCAACCTATCTCTGAAACTTTTCCTGATGAACAACTGTTTGCTCTTTTTACTTGTCCTTGGTTTGCTGACATTATTAACTATCTTGTGACAAAACAAATTCCAACTGATTGGAATTCCCAAGACAAGAAAAAGTTCTTATCTGTAGTTAAATACTTCTTCTTTGATGACCCTTATTTGTTTAAATGCTGTGCTGATCAGATTATTCGCAGGTGTATTCCAGAGAATGAACAAAAATCAATTTTATCGTTCTGCCACTCCGAAGCTTGTGGAGGACACTTCTCTGCTAAGAAGACATCGGCGAAAGTGCTGCAATGTGGATTTTACTGGCCCTCTCTTTTCAAAGATTCATATCATTTTTGTAAGTCCTGTGAGAGATGCCAACAATTAGGAGGGATAACTCGTAGAAATATGATGCCCTTGACTCCCATATTGATTTTAGAAATTTTTGATTGTTGGGGCATTGATTTCATGGGTCCTTTTCCTTCTTCCTGTGGGAATCTCTATATTTTACTTGCTGTTGATTATGTTTCCAAGTGGGTAGAGGCTATTCCAACCAAGACTAATGACCATTCTGTTGTTTTGAAATTTTTAAAAGAAAATATTCTTAGTCGGTTTGGAATGCCTAAAGCAATCATAAGTGATGGTGGACTCCATTTCTGTAACAAACCTTTTGCAAAACTTATGCAGAAATATGGAGTTACACATAAAGTTTCGACTGCTTACCTCCCACAAACCAATATACAAGCAGAACTAGCAAATAGGGAGATTAAAAATATTTTGGAAAAAACTGTGAATCCCAACCGTAAAGATTGGTCGCAAAGGCTAATTGATGCCTTATGGGCTTATCGAACTGCTTTCAAAACGGTTTTGGGAATGTCTCCCTATCGTCTAGTTTTTGGCAAAGCTTGTCATTTACCGGTTGAAATGGAACATAGAGCATATTGGGCAATTAAAAATTTGAATTATAATTTGACTCAAGCTGGTGAGCACAGAAAGTTACAAATCAATGAGTTAGAGGAGATTAGAAGAGATTCTTATGACAGTTCGAGATAGTATAAAGAGAAACTTAAGGCTTTCCATGATAAAAATATTGTGAGAAAACATTTTGAACCC
Source organism: Hamamelis virginiana (assembly GCA_017140935.1). Lineage (NCBI taxonomy): Eukaryota > Viridiplantae > Streptophyta > Magnoliopsida > Saxifragales > Hamamelidaceae > Hamamelis > Hamamelis virginiana. The sequence goes on from JAESVK010044953.1 coordinate 9,631, forward strand.
CAACAGAAAGTTCTATTGTACAATTCTCGACTCCATTTATTTCCTGGTAAGTTAAGGTCAAGATGGACAGGACCTCTTATTGTACATCAAGTCTATCCGCATGGAGCAGTCGATATTCTTAACCCTCAGTCAGGTAATGTTTTCAATCAACGACTTAAACCTTTTCTCGAAATTTTTTCTTCTGAGGAAACTGAAGAACTTTTGGTTGATCCTGTTTACCAGGATCCGGTGGGTAAGTAGTGTGCGCTACTTACGTATGGTTTTGTATATATAAATATGTCTTGTTAATGTTTTCTTTCCTTTTTCCTAATTAGATGTAAATATTTTTAGTGCTATAGTCTTTCTTTTTGGTTCTCCTTTCAACATTGAGGACACTGTTGATCTCAAGTTCGGGGGAGAGCACTTTTGGTGCTATTTTTGGTCCCATTTAAATTTTTTTTTTTTTGTTTGAAATATCACTTGTTGTGTGCATATTATGGTATATTAGCAAGCTTTTGTAATCATTGCATACCTTTAATTGTCAAAGTACACAAGTTGTAGTATGCTTGATTTAATTCAAATTTGAATCTTTTGATCCTGCATATGTGAATCTGTGAACTTGTTAAATTTTCAAATCGGTTACTCAAGAGAGTGAGATTCTTCATATTATTTGAGTCATTCCTTGTAGTGGCGAGATTTTGTGGCAGTGGATTGTTGATGTGAGTTCTTATCTATTCCATTCATTTTGCATATTTTTCGAAATTTGAATAATTTATGTGAATACATTATGATCATATTGGAACAATTGTACTGAGTTAGGAAATGATTTAAGGCCGTCTTTGGAGTCCTTCGAGCTAAAAATCCCTTCGTGTCAAAGTTTTCCTTAGGACCCTTTTGAAGCTGTGAGATTCATTGCCAGATTTTTCAATACCTAGGTAAACTTGTTCCATCATTATTGGTGTGATTTTTCAAGTGAGGATTATGTAATTTCAGTTGAAGTTGTGGCTCGGGAAAGCTAAGTATGGGGTGAATCAGAGCAGAATTGGGTAATCAGTTGATTGGGATAGAGAAAGTGCAAATGAGGAAAAAAGCAGACTTGTGGAAATACAGTCAGAAAAAAAAAGGTACTGCCAATCTTCATTTTGATAAAAGAATTGTTCCCTCAAAATAAAAAAATAAAATAAAAAAAAGAGAAAAAAAAAATAAAAATTTTGCCCATTATCGATAATTGCATTTGCAGTTATCGGTAGTTGAATCTCAGCTTTAACATAACCCTTTCCTGAAGGCCATAATTATCGATAACTTGATATATCAATTATCGATAATCATCCAGTTTGGAATTTAAAAAAATTGTTGCAGGGCAGGTCAATTATCGATAGTTGCATATACTCAATTATCGATAATTGAGTTAAAAATTTAAACCGTCAGTGACCGCCCCACTTATTATAGTCCATTTGATAAAATTTCAAATTCGTGGCTTCTTCTATAAGCCACGAACTGCTCCTTTCATTCTCCCATGCTACCCACGTAACTGCACCACCTTGCCATCCCTTCGTCTGCCATTTCAACTGCCGAGCCTCGGTCGTGCGCAAACCGCTATTTCCATTCCAGTCTTCGAAGCTCTCTCTCTTCCAACTCTTCCTCTTCTAAACTCCTTTTCATTCAAAGCTCTAATCCCACCATTTTCCCCATGATCTTCCATTCCCCCATTACCGAATTCATTTTCTATAAAACCCACTCCTCATTCACGTAAACCCATATTAGATTTCTCTCCATTGTTAGAAGCTTGAGCTGTAAGGGCATAAAAAGCGAAAACAAGCTTGAGGGAGCAAATTTTTTATCTCTAAAGAAGAAGGTAAGTTCTTATTGTGCATTTGAATTTCTGATTATGAATTTTGATTTATGGGATTAGTTTGATGGTGTGAATGAGAATTTGGGAATTTTTGTGATATGGAAATCTCCATTTTTATGGGGAAATGCTGCTAAAATTTTAGTTGAACGTTAACTTACCGTGTGACTGTTTGGAAAACTTGAGACAGACAATGGCACGAGTCAAGCAAACTGAGGAGCTATTGGTAGCCATCAGGGAAAAGCAGGCTGAGGAAGATAGGCAAAAGGCGGAACAAGAGGCAAAACAAAAGGCAGAAGAGGAAGCCAAAAAGAAGGCCGATCAAGAGGCCAGGAAATCCAGTAAATCAAAAGCCAAAACTGTTCAGAAGCGCAAGCAACCGCCGCGTGAACCTGAGAAGGGCATTTCCCTTCGCGAGTCAGTGAGGCAGCCACCTTCAAAGAAGTCTAAACCAACTCCACAGGGCAAAGGAAAAGCAGTTCTTCAGTATTCTTCATCGGAATCGGACTCTGATGAGGAATTCATTCCAAAGAAATCAATGCCAGTCGAGGAAGAAGAAGAATCCGAAGACGATCCTGAGATTGGTGAGATTGGCCCTACTGGCCACCCTCGGAAGGTTTTGAGATCCGTCCCTACTTCACATAGGGACAAGCCCACAAAACACACAGGTGCTCCAAAACCAAAGAAGCAGACATGGGCAGAATTCATTAAGTCTAAAGGGTTCAAACCTGAACGTTTCGTGAAGGCGAAAGCCTTTGATACTTTTGATCGAGTTTTGGGTGTTATTCATAAAATGAAGTTGGGGCAGTGGTTAGTGAAGTGGAAGGGGTACAAGCAAGGCATTGTGCGGAATTTTTACACTGTTGCGGTGAAAGATGAGAAAAATGAAATGATTACCGCAAAAATGAGTTCTAAGAAAGTCGTTCAGCTCACTCCAGACCATCTAGCAGAATTCCTTAAGATCGAGCGTCCTACTCCGGCAGAGATTGCGTATCCTCATCCTAGCCATGAGCTGAAAAGCAGACGGGCAGCAATGGAGATAGTTTACAGTAATCCCACCCCTCCTAAAGATGATGGGAGTACTTTCCTTATAGGCTTCATGCATCCAGAATATGCTACAATGAATAAGATTATTCATTGTAATCTATACTGCCGTGGTTCTGAGGGTGCTTCTAAGATTGATGAAGTGAATCTGTTGATCGAGTTTATGGGAGATGCCATAATTGATGTAGCTGCATGGATTTTCGAAGATATCTGTCACTACATATCGGCGAAATCTGCTCGCTCGATTCCATTCCCACAAATGATCACACAGATTTGCATAGACCAAGGGATTACTTTATCTGAGCCTTATCTGCATGGGGAAGGGCGCATTACTCCAGCTGCTTCGTCATTGGGACCGTGTGCTAGAGCGGAGGCTGCTAAAGCCACACAGGCATCCTAGGGGTTGAGAGCAAGAGGTGCATCTTCTAGTTCAGTACCTAATCCTATTATTCCTCTCCCTTCATTGCACGCGATGCTCACTGCCATGCATGCAGATATCTTGGAAAATCAGCGCAGTATAGGCCGGATTCTGAGGAGGCAAGAGATCCAATGGGAGATTCAAATGAGTCAGCAGGCTTGGAGTCAATCACTGTATGAAAAATTTGGAGTTGACCCTATGCCACCCATTCCTGAAGAGTACATGACTGAATTTGCTCCTCCTGTTCATGAAGACCAGCCTGCTGCTGAAGTACCATCTGCATCTGAAGTCCCTCAAGCTGGAGATGAGACTGTGGTTGAAGAAGAAGAGGCTGCTGACCCTTCTGTGGAACCTGAAGATTATTTTGATATTTTTGACTGATTATTTTTTTTTTCTGATGTTCTTGAACTGTAGTTTTGGTGGTTAAGTTGTTTTATTTAAGATGTTTAGATAGATGATATGAGGATGGCTGGGTAGAACCTAAGTCACAAATATGTCCATCCTTGTCTTTTGTTATCCAGTTTCTTTTCAAATACCATGGTAAATTGCATAGCTGTAAGACCTTTTTGATTCTAATGAAAGTTAATTGTTCCCTTATGATCATAACTGTTCTATTGATATGAATTTGCAAGTTTTGATATATATGCATATGTGAACTATTTCATTTCAGTTCTATCCTCTTACGTGAATAAAGTTCGGTTATTGCGTATCTTGTTGCTAAGAATTCTATTCCTAGTAACATTTCAATTGAAAAATATTCAGGTTTAACTTCTTCTCTGTCGAAGAGTTAACCAATTCAGTTTTGAGAACATGTTGAAAATTTTTCAAGTTCAAATTTTGTGAAGCTTAACAGGATTGATAACATTTGATTGAGAATTGTTAAGTTCTTGTACTTGATATTTTGAAGGAAGGCATGAAATTGTTACATTAGAATTGTTTCTTTAAGGCTACATAGGAAGTTTTATGCTAGAGGACTAGCATTACTCAAGTTGGGGGGTGTGATTGTTATGCAATCATGCAGTTTATTGTGTGTTAATACTGTTCATTTTGGTAAATAAAGTGTACATAGGTAGGGTAATTTAAGTAGTTTAAATTGAAGCCAGTGTTTTTGACCTTGCAGGATAAAATGCATTTTTGTTGCATACAAAGAACTTAAGGAATGCAAGGAAAGTTTTGAAGCAAGTTGAAAGTCAATGATCAAGTGAAAAGTGCCAGAAAAGCATAATTATCGATAATGACATATGGAATTATCGGTAGTTCTCTCAATCAGCTGCAGCAAAGTTCAACTTTTAGTCCCTGCCAAGAGTAATTATCGATAATTATATTTGTAATTATCGATAATTGAGTCAAAAGATGCCAGCTTGTGATTTCCAGAAGAAGACAGTTATCGATAGGTGTATGTCCATTTTCGATAATTGGTTCAGTGATGCAGCCTTCAGTTTCTCAGTTTGCAGCAACTATCGATAAGCATACTATAATTATCGATAAGTCAAATGATGCTGCAGTCCAGTTTGTTGCTGTATGAAGCCATTATCGATAAGAGCTACATTTAATTATCGATAATCATGTGATTTCATTTCAAGCCCAGTTCCAATTCAAGCCTATTATCGATAGCTGTTTCTCTCATTATCGATAATTCTCTGAAGTTTTGGTGTTCCAATTTTCCTGCAGAAGGCAATTATCGATAGGTGTATATCCAATTATCGATAATTGATACTTGTAAAGCCTTGTCAGAAGAGCCATTACCGATAATTGTATCCCTAATTATCGGTAATGGGCGCCGCCTTAGCCAAAATATCTTTAGTTTTTGACTTTTTGAAGGGCAAAAGTGTATTTTCTTGTGTTTGTATATAAGCAAACTTTGCTCTTGTTAGACATATGTAATTTTTCTTCCTTAAGCATAAAATAGAATTACAAAGGTTTTTCTTCCTTCATTCTCTTTAATTAGATAGGTTTAGTTTTTGTTTAGTGATAGTTTAATCTTGTAATTGTGTTATTATTTCATTTTAATCTGTAACAAGTTTTCAGTTTAATCTAAGTTCAGTTGTTGAAGTTAATTTCATCATTTCTTAGTTTAACTTATGCTTTGAATTTTAATTGAATTTTCTTTCAATCGTTATGAGTAGCTAATTATCTACTGGAATGATGAGGGATGCTTGATTTATATTTGATGTATTAGTTCTCACAAATAACTTAACTAGACAGATTTGGATATTCATAATAAACATGAAATTTATCTATGATCCATGAGGAACTGTCAGCTTTTACCATCTGTTGACAGGAGTGCTTGCCACAGGTAGTTCTTAGCAGTAAAGGCGTTCCAAGTGTATGATGATGTCATTAAATTGTTGTTTATAATGAATATCCTATTTCTTGAACAGTTGGTTAAAATTATATTGTGAAATCTTCCATTGAGGTCACTTTTCAGTGTTACTAAAATGAGTAAAAATTGCGATGAATTAATACTAAAGATATAGTCGAGTTGAACTCTGAATTCCAGTTTGTCTCCATTTCAGTAAGATTATAAACAATCCTTGTGTATTTTACACAAAATCAAATTTCAAACCACCAATATTTTCTTTCTTTTATCTACTTTAAACAACTTTTGGGAAGGATTTTCTTGATTCTCAATGATCGCTTATCTCTGTGGACACAACCATGGGACTCCATGAAATATTATGCTTGCAATGGTAGATCCTACGCTTGGGATTGAATTGCACTTTATACGAGCAAGCAGATGGGAAATGGCATAAGTGGATAGCCAACAGCTTTTATTATACATAAAACCATCTAGTAGATAGGCATATTCAAATATCAACGCCATAAGTATCATTTTATAAAACAGTTTAGTTATATGCGCATCAACTCAGTTCATAAACTCAAAGATAGAAAATATACAATTCCCACATTTATAATAATTTGCCAAACATCAAGCATTTCCACTTGAAATTTATTTGGTATAGTTCAAACATGCCATACAATCTACACAGTTTATAAACAGGTATATTCCAGGCATCCATTTGACAGAACAGTAAAATAGTAAGGTTTTCAACCAGGTATGAATTAAGTTGATCAAAAGAAGTTAATAAAGTGTATATGGTTCTCCAAAGAAGCTTGTAAACAAGTATATCACTATCAACAGTAAAAAGATTACATATCCCTATCTCAAACGCAATGGTGTTCCAAACCATGGATGAGCCTCCCTAATGCAATCCCATATACAAGGGTCCTTCCAAGGACTCTCCAAATATGAGAAACAATATAACAAAGATGCAAAAGAAAAATCAAAAGAAAGCGTATGATCTAAAATCTCAAAATAGAAACAACTCGGACCCCTAAGCGGTCCAAACCCAACCTTAGGGACCCAAAACCTCAAAACGATTAAACCAAAAACCTTAAACCTTCTAGAACATATTCCCAAGCATAAATAGATATTACACATCAAACTTCATAGCTAAAGGCCAAGCAGTTAAAGAGGTACACACCGGAAAGCCAACGAATGCACCCAAAAGGGCAGTTCTGGTATTTTCCAATAACTCTCTCTCCACCACGAATCTGACCACAAGACTTACATATTCATAAACTAGACTTCACAAGCTTTCTAGGCATATAAAGATCACTCAAAAAGGAGTTCGGATGAGGAAGTTATGAGCATTTGAAGTTGACAAAGAAAATGGCCACAATATGCGCATGAGTCAAAAACACCCCAAACTTCGCAAACACCCACCAAATCACCAAATCTTAGTCCCAAATCGTAAATCTATCATAAAAAAACCTTAAGAACAATAACTAAACCAAAAATACTCAAATCACATGATTCGATCTTGAGATCCACAAAGTTTTAGGCATAAAACCCAAACAAACACATTTTATCACAAACTAACCAAAACTATACAAAACCAACCCAACCGTCCTTCAAATCTACACCCAAGCACTACAAAAATAACCCTCAAATATCATCCAAACTTAACCTTCCCAAAAACACAAGATTTGACTCAAATCCCATTAAATGGGTATGAAGAAAAACTATGAAAAATGAAGAAAAGGAATATGGGAAACGAACCTTATCTTCATTGGCGACGAGACATCGGTGGCGGCGAGCTCTGGCAGCCTCTCAGAGCTGCTCTCCTCTTCCTCCCTCACGGCCCTCTCTCTTTCTCCTTCTCCGTATTGCCCGAATATGAAGATAATAAATGAAAGGGAATGAGTTTTTAATAAAAAGGGACATGGATGACATTATTGAAAAGTTTAATAATATATATATATATATATATACAGGGAGTGAGTGGTATCAGAGCCATAGGGAGTGAGTGGAAGCATGTGTTGACTGGCCTAGAGTCAGATCGCGGATGGTAAGTCCCGCTTAGCCGACGGACAGGCGTTAGGGTAGTGAGGCAGACCTTAGGACTTATGTTAGATCGCCGAGTGAGGCAAACCTAGGGAACCAGAAGATATGAGTTTCCTTTCACAAACTCTGTCTAGGACATCTTCGTCCTCTCAAAAGGGGAAAGAAAAAGAAACAATGAATAAACAAGAAACAAATTTTAATAATGATGATGTAAACTTTGATAACTGGAAAATTCCAAAAGTTTCTTCAAAAGATATTTATCATCGAGGTACCTTCGAGTACTTTGCTGATTTAAATATCAAAACAGAAGAAAAAACCATCGAACTCAAAAATGAATTTGAAAAAATTCAACTTTTTGATAAAGAGTCCATAACTCGATATCGAGAAGAAAACTTTAAATTCCTACACATAGGATTAGTGCAAATAGCAGCCAAACCCTTAATTAGGGAAGGGCTTGATATGTCATTAATCATGGCATTAAGAGACTGCATGTTGCTAAACTTTGAAAAATCTATGTTAGGAGGTATACAGGTTGGTCTTCATGACGGGCCAATCTATTTTAATTGTTTTCCAAACTACTGTATAAGCCTTAATGATGAGAATATCTTAGATGTTCTCACATTAAACATCTAGGTTCATAATGCTGAGGCTAAGAAAGGATCACTTCCTATTCTTATCCTCTCTAGGATTCGATATAAGGTTTTCACAACCTTTTTAGATCCTAGAGCCAAGAACTTTTCTAAAAGAGGAGAAACTCTGTTAATCCAAACTAATGCTTCTGAACATGGAGAGGTGATTACACCTAAGAAGATACTTTGGAATGAGCTCACATTTCGTAAGGAATGGAGACTTCCCAAAGTACTTCATCCACCCAAACAACCAGAAACGACAACTTCTAAAATAAGAAGAATGGTAGAATATAGTGATGGAAGTGTTGGAATAAGTTTCCTACCCAGAAGCTCATTCAGACTTCCCCAAGAAACTAAAATACCTTTAGAAGAAGCAAGGTCATCTTGCTCTTCTATTCCAACCAGAATATTTGAACAAAGAATTCCAGATCTTGCTGGAGTCCGAAACTCAAATATTCCTTAACCTTATTACACAACGACCCCTTCAGAACAAGAACATGAAAAAACTGAAGAAGATGAAAGTATGTCTCCTACATACTCTCAAGTCAACGACCCACAACTTTTTGTTATTGAAAAGGAGTTTGAAATGAATAAAGAAATTTTGAGAGAATATTTTTATAGTAAAGAAAATAAAAATCTTAGAACAAACTTTTTTAAAGAGTATAATAAAGATGAGAGAAAACTTGTTCAAGATCTTTATTATAATTTCATGAATATTCATAAATTTCATATCTGCTTTTTTAAGTGGTTTGAAATTTATAGAAGTGAAAATGAATTAAATGTTGTTAATAAAATAACAAAAAACTGGCAAGTTTCTCCAAATACTTTCAAGGAATCGGTTCATCCACCCTTGGAACAATTTGAGATTCCTGTAAGGGGAACTACTGTTACAGCTTCTCCTTATAAGAAATCATCTGAAAATAAAGAAATCACTAAAATTATGGAACAGAATAATTTTACAAATCAATATCTTGTAACTCTAGGAGATCAACTTACTCGGGTTGAAAACCTAGTCCAGAAAGAAGTTCATATCCCTGAAATGGCTGATGAAACTCCTTTGTTTAAACCTCATGAAATTCCTAAAAAACATAATAAGGAATTATCAAGAGACATCTACAAGATAATTGATAATAAACTAAAAATTATTGAAGGAATTTTAGAAAAAATTCCAGAAGTACAGGATGTTCCTGATACTCCAGAACTGTCCAGAGGGAAAACTATTGCAGTTCTAAACAAAACTGATGATGAATCCGAATTTGAGATAGATGAAATCTTAGAAGGATTCAAAAATCAAGAATCTAATAAGCAGATGGAAGTTAACAAAATCCATCATGCTCAACCTCTAAGAAACTTTTATCCAAGGATTTCTTTTCCTAATATGGCCCTTAAAGAAAGAGGATATTTCCCTCAAGCTTTATATCAAGGAGGAACTATCTATGAATGGAACATAGATAGTATGACAGAATATCACATAATTAACACTCTTCAGGAAATGACAATGGTTTGTACTGCGTACAAAACCAAGTCTCCTGATACCTATGACCATGCAATTGCCCAGGCACTAGTCGCTGGTTGTACTGGTCAATTGAAGGGTTGGTGGGATAACTACCTTAAACAAGAAGAGCGTAACTCTATTTTAAATGCTATTAAAATTGATCCACTTGGTATTCCAATTAAGTCAGAAGATGGAGAAGACATACAGGATGCAATTGCAACCCTGATCTTCGCCATAACTAAACACTTTATTGGAGACCCATCTAAAATAAAAGATAAAACTACAGACATCTTAGCCAACCTAAAATGTCCTAAACTTTAAGACTTCAGATGATATAAAGATATCTTTCTCACCAAAGTTATGATGAGAAATGATTGTAACCAACCATTCTGGAAAGAGAAGTTTATAGCAGGTCTTCCAAATTTGTTTGTAGAAAAAATTAGAATAAAACTTAAAGATCAAAATAATGGGACTATCCCATATGATAATTTTGAAAGAATACAATCAAAGAACGCAGCGGAAGGTAGGAATTTATAAAATTTTCATTGTATTCATCCATGAATCCTCTTAATCGATAAAACGAATCAAACTTTAATTAAAAACAATAAATAAAGCTTACTTGATATGTTCCTTCGCAATGCAATCTCACTTTGATGATCGTCCTTGCTCAAACCTCGAGCCCCAAAAGTATGGTGGCCTCCAACGTAAGTCCACACGAACGCAATAGTTCAAGAACCTTCTTGATCTTCTCAACTTTTGAAAAGCACAAGCATGGAGAGGGAGAGAGAGAGAGGGGCGGCAATAGAGAGAGAGTGGAGGCTTGGAAGAGTCAAGCTTGCCCTATTAGGGTTCCCTCTTTCTATTTAAAACATCTCCTCATATGGGGTGTTTGGTTACAAGTGCTAGCTTGACCATTAACCCCATTTAGGTTAATAACACTCTAGGATTAGATATACTTTGACCCTTAATTAATTAACTATTAATTAATTAAAGTCAAACTTATATTAATTAGAGTGTACCCCTCTCGCAAGTTCAAGAACCTCACTTATGTCCTTATGTATGTGACCCATTGGGTTCATCCCAACCTAGTAGTGGCAGGGGACATCTCAATGTCGCCCAAAATAGAAACTTTCTATTTTTAGGTTCGATTGGAACAATTCCAATTTTGCCCTCGATGATAACTCTTATCATTAGGCCTTCACTAGTCATGAGTGACATCTAGCAATATGTCATGACGTACCCTAGGTGTGGGTGAATATACGAACGTGTAAATGAACCCTTCGTGCTATAAATAATCCTTCACCAAACAATGTCTTGATTAAGTTAGTTGGGTATGGATTCATGTCAAACCCTAACTTAATCATGTGATACTAATTCACCAGAGTATAATCTCAATTAGGTATACCCTTGAAATACTTTTCTTGGTAACCTTCTGCTTTGGCCAAAGACTCCATTGAGATAATAACTGTGAACTAACTAAGACATTCGCCCTTTCTCATTAAGGGTGGTGATCCTCTATTGCACACTCACCTATCTTCATACATAACTCACTAGAGCCAATGAGCACCGATTACATCCTTATGATTAAGGGTGTACGAGATACTATCAAACTCTAGCAATTCATATATAAGATAACAAGTGGTGTCTCAAGTCTAAGGATTACAATTGTGACTATACACATGAGCAGCTTTTGACATACAAATAGAATTCCATAAGCTGTGCTCATTTTGGTCACGTTCAGTGTACTTGTTCTCTAACAAGCACCCATAGGTTTACTATAGTGTCTCTACACAGATGGTTCGAGACTCACCATCCTCCCATGGAGCTAGTAAAACCTGAGCTAATCTTAACGGTTTATAATCGTCCAAATATATAAACCTATGATCAGGAACTAGTTTAGGATAGATGTACTTGAAAGTTATAAGTCTCTCTTATCTCAACACTTGAGATATAACTCTCTATCATACTATCCAAGGACTTTATCATGAACAGTAATTAAACACAAGTTTACATGATAAAAATAGCCATATCATAAATGAATAAATATCCATACAAGATAATATAATGAAATATAAAACCCTAAACTCAACAGAACAATTGGTTTTAGGGCACATATCTAACAGGGTCTCTAACTAGCCCTAAAGTTAATCTAAAAACCCTAACATACTAATGCAAATGCATGCTGTAATTTAACTAAATTAATCAAACATTCACAAAATCAATTCTAATCATGCATGAAAATGTTCCTAAATGCATACTAATCAAACTATGTGATCCTAAACATATTTCTAAGTTAGATTTAGCCCTAAAATAATTTTTAAAAGTGATTTAAGGGCATAAACAAATCCGAACAGATTTGAATATGAACCTTTAACCACTCTAAAAATCATGAAAAACAAAGAATAAAAATGTGAAAATGACCTATCATGCTTTCTACATGAATATACTATAAAAAAACTATAAAAAACATGCAAAAATATGGCTTAAAAATGTTAATTAAACCACTTCAAAGCATATATTCAAATCTGGACAGATTTGAATACATGTTCCAAATGGCTTAAAAAACATTGTTAATCTATAAAAAATGACAAATAAACACCCTAGCATACAATCTAACATGCTATACTAAATTACCATGCAAAATGTATAAGAAAACTAACAACGAATATGCTTTAAACAACTACTTTAAACACAAGGGGAGGATCTTACCTTCGCACGCTCCCTCGTACACAATTTATATATTCAACCCATCGAATCCATATCAAGTGTTCAAATAATCATAAAAAGCACAAACAAAAAGACTCAAGACTCTTCACATGTCAAAATACACATTAACGTACTCATATTACCATTAAAATCACCAATCAATTATCATGAGATTCAAATAACAACATGAATATATTAACCTTTACTCTAAACATGCTCGCATACACGAAATAATAACAACGGACTCATCCTAAACATAAAAATCATAACAAAAACTAACCCTAGCATGCTTACACACATAAAATCACAAGAAACTAACCCTAACATGCATACTCACATAAAATAATAATAAAACTACTTCTAATCATGCATACGTACATAGAATAACAAGAAAACTAACCCTACTCATGCACACATACATAAAATCACGACAAAACTCACTAATCCTAAACATGCATACTAACATAAAATAACAACAAATCTAACCCTACTCATGCATACATACATAAAATCACGATAAAACTCACTAATCCTAAACATGCATACTAACATAAAATAATAACAAAACTAATCCTAAACCTACTTAACCACATAAAATCATAATAAAAAATAACCCTAATCATGATTGCTAAACATAAAATAACAAGAAAACCTAACCCTAACATGCATACTCACATAGAATAATGATAAAATTACTTCTAATCATGTTAAACATACTCATAGTAGAAAGAACAAGGAGAGAGGATTCATATCATATGAAAATCAAGAGGACTTACAACATAGCCTCATAAACTTATGTAAAAAAAACCATGAAAAATAAGGGCCAAGGTTAAGGGTTTACCCTTCGATCTCCTTCTTGGCTAGCCTCCTCCAAGCTCTTAGCCTTCGATCCTTGCCCCTTCAATGGTGTAGAGATGAAGAGCTAAAAATCTGTAGCCTCCTTCTCCAAAACCCTAAAAATCTCTCCTCCTTTTGACCCTCCCATAATGCAACATATATAGGGCTAGGGTTCAAAACCTTGAATGGCTAGGATTAATCCCTCTAAAAAACGATCCTAGGGCTTAGAATGAGTCTCTCTAGGGTTTGAAAGCTGAAACCCTTCGAATTTATGTCAAAAAAATCAAATCAAATCGGCCAAAATAGGTCAAATTTTCCAAAATTGAAAAATGGGCTCGAGCATGCTGATGGCCGTCCTAGCTGGACGGTTAGCCGTCCTAGCTAGGATGGTCACCATGCTAATTTTCCAATTTTGTTCCCCAATTTTTAGGGTTTTCAAATTTTGGCCATTGTGGACCAGCCTCGTGAAGTGACCTTCCTAGCCTAGGGTCTCTAACTAGCCCTAAAGTTAATCTAAAAACCCTAACATACTAATGCAAATGCATGCAGTAATTTAACTAAATTAATCAAACATTCACAAAATCAATTCCAATCATGCATGAAAAATGTTCCTAAATGCATACTAATCAAACTACGTGATCCTAAGCATATTCCTAAGTTGGATTTGGCCCTAAAATAATTTTTAGAATAATTTAAAGGCATAAACAAACCCGGACAGATTTGGATACGAACTTTAAACCACTCTAAAAATCATGAAAACAAATAATAAAAATGTGAAAATGTCCTAGCATGCTTTCTACATGAATATACTATGAAACTACTAATAAAATCATGCAAAATGTGGCTTAAAAAATGTTAATTAAGCCACTTTAAAGTATGTATTCAAATCTGGACAGATTTGAATACATATTTTAAGTAGCTTAAAAATCATCTTTAATCCATAATAAAATCAAATAAACACCCTAGCATACAATCTAACATACTCGACTAATTTACCATGCAAAAACATATCAAAAACTATACAAAACCATGCTTAAACAATTAATCCAAACACAAGGGGAGGATCTTACCTTCGCACGCTCCCTCGTACACAATTTTTATATTCAATCCATCAAATCCATATCAAATATTCAAATAATCATAAAAAGCACAATCAAAAAGACTCAAGACTCTTTACATGTCAAAATACACATTAACGTACTCATATTACCATTAAAATCACCAATCATTTATCATGGGATTCGAATAATAACATGAATATGTTAACCTTTATTCTAAACATGCTCGCATACATGAAATAATAACAACGGACTCATCCTAAACATAAATCATAACAAAAACTGACCCTAACATGCATATGCACATAAAATCACAAGAAACTAACCCTAACATGCATACACACATGAAATCACAAGAAACTAACCCTAACATGCATACTCACATAAAATAATAATAAAACTACGACTAATCATGCATACGTACATAGAATAACAAGAAAACTAACCCTACTCATGCATACATGCATAAAATCACGATAAAACTACGACTAATCATGCATACGTACATAGAATAACAAGAAAACTAACCCTACTCATGCATACATACATAAACTCACAATAAAACTCATTAATCCTAAACATGCATATTAACATAAAATAACAACAAATCTAATCCTACTCATGCATACATACATAAAATCACGATAAAACTCACTAATCCTAAACATGCATATTAACATAAAAGAATAACAAAACTAATCCTAAACCTATTTAACCACATAAAATCATAATAAAAATGTAACCCTAATCATGATTGCTAAACATAAAATAATAAGAAAACCTAACCCTAACATGCATATGACATGAAATAATGAATAAAACTAAATCCTATCATATTAAACATACTCATAGTAGAAAGAAAAGAGAAGAGAGAATTCATATCATATGAAAATCCAGAGGACTTACAACATAGCCTCATCAATTTACACAAGAAATCATGAAGAAATGAAGGTCAAGGTTAAGGGTTTACCCTTCGATCTCCTTTTTAGCTAGCCTCCTCCAAGCCCTTAGCCTTTTCTTCTTACTCCTTCAATGGTGTAAGAGTGAAGAGCCTCCAAAAAGCTGTAGCCTCCTCTCTCAAAAACCCTAAAATTCTTCCTCTTTTTCTCTTGAACCTCTATAGTGCAGTATATATAGAGCTAGGGTTCAAAACCCTTGAATGGTTAGGATTAATCCCTTTAAAAAACAATCCTAAGGCTTAGAATGAATCTCTCTAGGGTTTGAAAGCTGAAACCCTTCGAATCCCTCCCAAAAAATCAAATCAAATCGGCCAAAATAGGAGCAGGTTTCCAAAATTGCAAAAAGCTGACCGAGCATGCTGGTGGCCGTCCTAAGCATGGACGGTTGGCCGTCCTAGCTGGACGGTTGGCCGTCCTAGCTAGGACGGTCACCATGCTGATTTTCCAAAAATTGTTCCCTAATTCTAGGGTTTTTCGAATTTTGGCCATATTTTGGTCAAATTTGATCCAAATCCGATGGTTCAGGGTTCAAAACGACCGTGTTTTGATCCTCCACATTTTTAGAATGTTTTTGGGTTAAAATCAATTGACCATGGTCAAGGGTTTTAGCAAAAAGCTAGCCAATTGACCCGGTTGTGCCAAAATTGGTCATATGACCATTCTGTTTTGTAAAATTGATCAATTAGGCTTGCACCACTTCTAAAAACATGGTTTCAACATGAAATTGGCACTTAACAACATGTTTTGAAAATCTTTTGTTTTAGTGAAAACGACCAATTCACGGTCAATTTGATCGAAACCCTAATTCGGCTCATCCTTACCCGTGGGATCGATTTTGGGAGAATCCATCCCAACCATTCAAAGGCTCAATTGACACACCAAATACACTCCCCACATCCACATAAACCTCATGAAACAATCCGTTTCGAATTCGGAGGTCATTCGGAAATTATACGAGAAAAAGGACGAAAATGCCCTTCAAGTCGCAAAAACCCTAATTACCTATCGAGCTCTCATCAGAATGCCATGAAAATTTACAGGGATGTTCTAAAACACCTTAAAAGTCAAATGCAATACAAATGGGTTGATTCCAATCCGAATGTACACATGAAATAATGAAATGTCCTTTTCCTCAGCAAAGGGCAATTTGGTCAATTTGGTCTTTACAAGGCCAATTCCTTACCCAATGATCAGCTATTCTAGTTGATCATTTGCATG
This sequence comes from Hamamelis virginiana, assembly GCA_017140935.1. Classification (NCBI taxonomy): domain Eukaryota; kingdom Viridiplantae; phylum Streptophyta; class Magnoliopsida; order Saxifragales; family Hamamelidaceae; genus Hamamelis; species Hamamelis virginiana. The sequence goes on from JAESVK010044953.1 coordinate 26,171, forward strand.
GACATATGGTAGAAATAAATGGTAAAAATGGGGTGTCCACAGCCATATTTTGGTCAAATTTGATCCAAATCCGATGGTTCAGGGCTCAAAACGACCGTGTTTTGATCCTCCACATTTTTAGAATATTTTTGGGTTAAAATCAATTGACCATGGTCAAGGGTTTTAGCAAAAAGCTAGCCATATGACCCGGTTGTGCCAAAATTGGTCAAATGACCATTCCTTGTTTTATAAAATTAATCAATTAGGCTTGCACCATTTCTAAAAACATGGTTTCAACATGAAATTGGTACTTAACAACATGTTTTGAAAATCTTTTGTTTTGGTGAAAACGACCAATTCACGGTCAATTTGATCGAAACCCTAATTCAGCTCATCCTTACCCATGGGATCGATTTTGGGAGAATCCATCCCAACCATTCAAAGGCTCAATTGACACACCAAATACACTCCCCACATCCATATAAACCTCATGAAACAATCCGTTTCGAATTCGGAGGTCATTCGGAAATTATACGAGAAAAAAGGACGAAAATGCCCTTCAAGTCTCAAAAGCCCTAATTACCTATCGAGCTCTCATCAGAATGCCGTGAAAATTTACAGGGATGTTCTAAAACACCTCAAAAGTCAAATGCAATACAAATGGGTTGATTCCAATCCAAATGTACACATGAAATAATGAATTGTCATTTTCCTCAGCAAAGGGCAATTTGGTCAATTTGGTCTTTACAAGACCAATTCCTCACCCAATGATCAGCTATTCTAGTTGATCATTTGCATGGACATATGGTTGAAATAATTGGTAAAAATGGGGTGTCCACAGTTTCTAATACTGACCTTCGTAATTCTGTCAATGAGTTGAAAATGCAGGTTTCTAAGCTTAACACTTCTGTAGGTACTCTGCAGCAGGAGAAAGGTAAGTTTCCTACCCAATCCTTCCAAGCACCTAAAGGACAGAACAATGTAGATTCAGTAGGTACTAGTGAGGGAAATGTTGAACAAGTTCAGGCAGTCACCACTCTTAGGAGTGGTAAAACAGTTGATAAAACCATCCACCCGAAATTAATTCAAAATGAAATTATTTTGGATTCTAGTCCACAAAAGATGGGGGATGAGATACTAAATGATTTACTTGAACTTGGACATCAAACTCCTAAGGAACATGAGGAGGAAAAAGAACCCCAAAAGGTAGCTGAAAAACTCTATACTCCTCCTGCACCTTTTCCTCAAAGGCTTAGAAAGTTCAAGAAACCTACTGATAATACTGAGATTCTGGACATGTTTAAAGAGGTAAAAATCAATTTTCCTTTGTTAGAAGCTATCAAAAGAGTGCTAGCTTATGCGAAATTTTTAAAAGATTTATGCACTCAAAAGCGGAAAACAAATGTTCCTAAGGATGCTTTTATGACTGAGATGGCTAGTTCTATCTTGAAAGCCAATACACCACCTAAGCTTAAAGACCCAGGGTGCCCTACAATTCCAATTGTGATGGGTGAACATAAAATTGAGCATGCACTTATTGACTTTGGAGCAAGTGTGAACCTAATTCCTTATCATGTATATCAACAATTGGATTTAGGGGAATTGCAACCAACCTCAATCAATCTCCAATTAGCAGACCGTAGTGTGAAACGGCCTAAAGGGATTGTTAAGGATGTTATAGTGCAAGTCAATAACTTCTATTTCCCTGTGGATTTTATTGTGTTAGAAATTTAGCCTGTACCAGACTCAGGGACTCAAATCCCAATCATCCTTGGACGACCATTTTTGGCTACTTCTAATGCCATTATTCATTGTAAAAATGGTGTTATGCAAATCTCTTTTGGAAATATGACAGTTAACTTAAATATTTTCAATGTGTATAGGCAAATGGAAGAAAATGATGATGCTGAAGATAATCAACAAGTCAACTTGATCGATACAGTTGTTCAAGAACACTTGGAACTTCTATCTGAATTGAAGTCTGAAGATGAGAGTGAAGATCTGGTAAAGAATCAGGGTAGAGAGGTAAGTATGCAAGATGAGGTAAACTCTAATTCCTCTGTTTTAAATAAAGATGTAGCGATGGAGGTAAATGGTTGGGTACCTCGTTTTGAGGAATTACCTCCATCAGAAAATAAATTATTGCCATCTTCTGTTGAACCACCAGTGCCAGAGTTAAAGACTCTACCAGTTGATTTGAAATATGTCTTTTTAGGAGAAAATGACACTTTTCCTGTGGTTATCTCTTCTCACTTGAAGACTGACCAAGAAATCAAATTGTTAGAGGTGCTAAGAAAACATAGAACTGCTTTAGGTTGGTCTATTGCAGATCTTAGAGGAATAAACCCTACTGTATGCACCCATTTTATAAATCTTGAGGCAAATGTTAAACCCACTCGCCAGCCTCAGAGGCGTCTTAATCCCATCATGAAGGATGTGGTTAGAAGGGAATTGTTAAAATGGTTGGATGTGGGCATCATTTATCCAATTGCTGACAGCAAATGGGTAAGTCCAATTCATGTTGTTCCTAAGAAATCTGGAGTAACTGTAGTGACTAATGAAAAGGGGGATTCAATTGCTACACGCACCACTACTGGGTGGCGTGTGTGTATAGATTATAGGAAGTTGAATGAGGCCACTAGGAAGGATCATTTTCCACTCCCTTTCATTGATCAAATCTTGGAACGAGTGGCAGGGCATGCATATTACTGTTTCTTAGATGGATACTCCGGGTATAATCAAATTGAAGTTGCTATGGAAGACCAGGAGAAAACAACTTTTACTTGTCCATTTGGAACTTTTGCTTTCAAGAACATGCCATTTGGCCTATGTAATGCTCCAGGTACATTCCAAAGATGCATGATGGGAATATTCAGTGACATGGTAGAAAAGATCGTCGAGGTATTTATGGACGATTTTTCAGTTTTTGGTGATTCTTTTGAGGACTGTTTGACTAATCTTGAAAAGGTATTGCTCCGTTGTAAAGAAAAGAATCTTGTTTTGAATTGGGAAAAATGTCATTTCATGGTAGATCAGGGAATTGTCCTAGGACACATAGTGTCAAAAAGGGGCATTGAAGTAGATAAGGCGAAAATTGAGTTAATTGCTAAGCTACCTTCCCCTAAAAGTGTTAAAGACATCCGATCTTTTCTCGGGCATGCAGGTTTTTATAGACGGTTTATTAAAGATTTTAGTGCAATTGCACGACCTTTGTGCCGTCTTCTTTCAAAAGATATTCCATTCGAATGGAATGCTGATTGTGAGGAAGCTTTTACAAAATTAAAAGAATCGTTGATTTCCCCTCCAATTATGCAATCCCCTGATTGGAACCTGCCCTTTGAATTGATGTGTGATGCAAGTGATTATGCTATAGGGGCAGTGCTAGGGCAACGCAAAGATGGTAAGCCACATGTTATTTACTATGCCAGTAGAACTTTAAATGATGCACAAATGAATTATACCACAACTGAAAAGGAATTATTGGCAGTAGTATTTGCATTGGACAAATTTTGGTCATACGTGATAGGAACCCCTATTGTAGTCTTTACTGATCATTCTGCTTTAAAATATCTGTTCACTAAGCAGGATGCTAAGGCAAGATTAATCCGGTGGATCCTTCTCCTCCAAGAATTTAACCTTATCATCAAAGATAAAAAAAGAGTTGAGAATGTAGTGGCCGACCATTTGTCGCGAATCATCTTTGACGAATCTTTTGAAACTCAACCTATCTCTGAAACTTTTCCTGATGAACAACTGTTTGCTCTTTTTACTTGTCCTTGGTTTGCTGACATTATTAACTATCTTGTGACAAAACAAATTCCAACTGATTGGAATTCCCAAGACAAGAAAAAGTTCTTATCTGTAGTTAAATACTTCTTCTTTGATGACCCTTATTTGTTTAAATGCTGTGCTGATCAGATTATTCGCAGGTGTATTCCAGAGAATGAACAAAAATCAATTTTATCGTTCTGCCACTCCGAAGCTTGTGGAGGACACTTCTCTGCTAAGAAGACATCGGCGAAAGTGCTGCAATGTGGATTTTACTGGCCCTCTCTTTTCAAAGATTCATATCATTTTTGTAAGTCCTGTGAGAGATGCCAACAATTAGGAGGGATAACTCGTAGAAATATGATGCCCTTGACTCCCATATTGATTTTAGAAATTTTTGATTGTTGGGGCATTGATTTCATGGGTCCTTTTCCTTCTTCCTGTGGGAATCTCTATATTTTACTTGCTGTTGATTATGTTTCCAAGTGGGTAGAGGCTATTCCAACCAAGACTAATGACCATTCTGTTGTTTTGAAATTTTTAAAAGAAAATATTCTTAGTCGGTTTGGAATGCCTAAAGCAATCATAAGTGATGGTGGACTCCATTTCTGTAACAAACCTTTTGCAAAACTTATGCAGAAATATGGAGTTACACATAAAGTTTCGACTGCTTACCTCCCACAAACCAATATACAAGCAGAACTAGCAAATAGGGAGATTAAAAATATTTTGGAAAAAACTGTGAATCCCAACCGTAAAGATTGGTCGCAAAGGCTAATTGATGCCTTATGGGCTTATCGAACTGCTTTCAAAACGGTTTTGGGAATGTCTCCCTATCGTCTAGTTTTTGGCAAAGCTTGTCATTTACCGGTTGAAATGGAACATAGAGCATATTGGGCAATTAAAAATTTGAATTATAATTTGACTCAAGCTGGTGAGCACAGAAAGTTACAAATCAATGAGTTAGAGGAGATTAGAAGAGATTCTTATGACAGTTCGAGATAGTATAAAGAGAAACTTAAGGCTTTCCATGATAAAAATATTGTGAGAAAACATTTTGAACCCCAACAGAAAGTTCTATTGTACAATTCTCGACTCCATTTATTTCCTGGTAAGTTAAGGTCAAGATGGACAGGACCTCTTATTGTACATCAAGTCTATCCGCATGGAGCAGTCGATATTCTTAACCCTCAGTCAGGTAATGTTTTCAATCAACGACTTAAACCTTTTCTCGAAATTTTTTCTTCTGAGGAAACTGAAGAACTTTTGGTTGATCCTGTTTACCAGGATCCGGTGGGTAAGTAGTGTGCGCTACTTACGTATGGTTTTGTATATATAAATATGTCTTGTTAATGTTTTCTTTCCTTTTTCCTAATTAGATGTAAATATTTTTAGTGCTATAGTCTTTCTTTTTGGTTCTCCTTTCAACATTGAGGACACTGTTGATCTCAAGTTCGGGGGAGAGCACTTTTGGTGCTATTTTTGGTCCCATTTAAATTTTTTTTTTTTTGTTTGAAATATCACTTGTTGTGTGCATATTATGGTATATTAGCAAGCTTTTGTAATCATTGCATACCTTTAATTGTCAAAGTACACAAGTTGTAGTATGCTTGATTTAATTCAAATTTGAATCTTTTGATCCTGCATATGTGAATCTGTGAACTTGTTAAATTTTCAAATCGGTTACTCAAGAGAGTGAGATTCTTCATATTATTTGAGTCATTCCTTGTAGTGGCGAGATTTTGTGGCAGTGGATTGTTGATGTGAGTTCTTATCTATTCCATTCATTTTGCATATTTTTCGAAATTTGAATAATTTATGTGAATACATTATGATCATATTGGAACAATTGTACTGAGTTAGGAAATGATTTAAGGCCGTCTTTGGAGTCCTTCGAGCTAAAAATCCCTTCGTGTCAAAGTTTTCCTTAGGACCCTTTTGAAGCTGTGAGATTCATTGCCAGATTTTTCAATACCTAGGTAAACTTGTTCCATCATTATTGGTGTGATTTTTCAAGTGAGGATTATGTAATTTCAGTTGAAGTTGTGGCTCGGGAAAGCTAAGTATGGGGTGAATCAGAGCAGAATTGGGTAATCAGTTGATTGGGATAGAGAAAGTGCAAATGAGGAAAAAAGCAGACTTGTGGAAATACAGTCAGAAAAAAAAAGGTACTGCCAATCTTCATTTTGATAAAAGAATTGTTCCCTCAAAATAAAAAAATAAAATAAAAAAAAGAGAAAAAAAAAATAAAAATTTTGCCCATTATCGATAATTGCATTTGCAGTTATCGGTAGTTGAATCTCAGCTTTAACATAACCCTTTCCTGAAGGCCATAATTATCGATAACTTGATATATCAATTATCGATAATCATCCAGTTTGGAATTTAAAAAAATTGTTGCAGGGCAGGTCAATTATCGATAGTTGCATATACTCAATTATCGATAATTGAGTTAAAAATTTAAACCGTCAGTGACCGCCCCACTTATTATAGTCCATTTGATAAAATTTCAAATTCGTGGCTTCTTCTATAAGCCACGAACTGCTCCTTTCATTCTCCCATGCTACCCACGTAACTGCACCACCTTGCCATCCCTTCGTCTGCCATTTCAACTGCCGAGCCTCGGTCGTGCGCAAACCGCTATTTCCATTCCAGTCTTCGAAGCTCTCTCTCTTCCAACTCTTCCTCTTCTAAACTCCTTTTCATTCAAAGCTCTAATCCCACCATTTTCCCCATGATCTTCCATTCCCCCATTACCGAATTCATTTTCTATAAAACCCACTCCTCATTCACGTAAACCCATATTAGATTTCTCTCCATTGTTAGAAGCTTGAGCTGTAAGGGCATAAAAAGCGAAAACAAGCTTGAGGGAGCAAATTTTTTATCTCTAAAGAAGAAGGTAAGTTCTTATTGTGCATTTGAATTTCTGATTATGAATTTTGATTTATGGGATTAGTTTGATGGTGTGAATGAGAATTTGGGAATTTTTGTGATATGGAAATCTCCATTTTTATGGGGAAATGCTGCTAAAATTTTAGTTGAACGTTAACTTACCGTGTGACTGTTTGGAAAACTTGAGACAGACAATGGCACGAGTCAAGCAAACTGAGGAGCTATTGGTAGCCATCAGGGAAAAGCAGGCTGAGGAAGATAGGCAAAAGGCGGAACAAGAGGCAAAACAAAAGGCAGAAGAGGAAGCCAAAAAGAAGGCCGATCAAGAGGCCAGGAAATCCAGTAAATCAAAAGCCAAAACTGTTCAGAAGCGCAAGCAACCGCCGCGTGAACCTGAGAAGGGCATTTCCCTTCGCGAGTCAGTGAGGCAGCCACCTTCAAAGAAGTCTAAACCAACTCCACAGGGCAAAGGAAAAGCAGTTCTTCAGTATTCTTCATCGGAATCGGACTCTGATGAGGAATTCATTCCAAAGAAATCAATGCCAGTCGAGGAAGAAGAAGAATCCGAAGACGATCCTGAGATTGGTGAGATTGGCCCTACTGGCCACCCTCGGAAGGTTTTGAGATCCGTCCCTACTTCACATAGGGACAAGCCCACAAAACACACAGGTGCTCCAAAACCAAAGAAGCAGACATGGGCAGAATTCATTAAGTCTAAAGGGTTCAAACCTGAACGTTTCGTGAAGGCGAAAGCCTTTGATACTTTTGATCGAGTTTTGGGTGTTATTCATAAAATGAAGTTGGGGCAGTGGTTAGTGAAGTGGAAGGGGTACAAGCAAGGCATTGTGCGGAATTTTTACACTGTTGCGGTGAAAGATGAGAAAAATGAAATGATTACCGCAAAAATGAGTTCTAAGAAAGTCGTTCAGCTCACTCCAGACCATCTAGCAGAATTCCTTAAGATCGAGCGTCCTACTCCGGCAGAGATTGCGTATCCTCATCCTAGCCATGAGCTGAAAAGCAGACGGGCAGCAATGGAGATAGTTTACAGTAATCCCACCCCTCCTAAAGATGATGGGAGTACTTTCCTTATAGGCTTCATGCATCCAGAATATGCTACAATGAATAAGATTATTCATTGTAATCTATACTGCCGTGGTTCTGAGGGTGCTTCTAAGATTGATGAAGTGAATCTGTTGATCGAGTTTATGGGAGATGCCATAATTGATGTAGCTGCATGGATTTTCGAAGATATCTGTCACTACATATCGGCGAAATCTGCTCGCTCGATTCCATTCCCACAAATGATCACACAGATTTGCATAGACCAAGGGATTACTTTATCTGAGCCTTATCTGCATGGGGAAGGGCGCATTACTCCAGCTGCTTCGTCATTGGGACCGTGTGCTAGAGCGGAGGCTGCTAAAGCCACACAGGCATCCTAGGGGTTGAGAGCAAGAGGTGCATCTTCTAGTTCAGTACCTAATCCTATTATTCCTCTCCCTTCATTGCACGCGATGCTCACTGCCATGCATGCAGATATCTTGGAAAATCAGCGCAGTATAGGCCGGATTCTGAGGAGGCAAGAGATCCAATGGGAGATTCAAATGAGTCAGCAGGCTTGGAGTCAATCACTGTATGAAAAATTTGGAGTTGACCCTATGCCACCCATTCCTGAAGAGTACATGACTGAATTTGCTCCTCCTGTTCATGAAGACCAGCCTGCTGCTGAAGTACCATCTGCATCTGAAGTCCCTCAAGCTGGAGATGAGACTGTGGTTGAAGAAGAAGAGGCTGCTGACCCTTCTGTGGAACCTGAAGATTATTTTGATATTTTTGACTGATTATTTTTTTTTTCTGATGTTCTTGAACTGTAGTTTTGGTGGTTAAGTTGTTTTATTTAAGATGTTTAGATAGATGATATGAGGATGGCTGGGTAGAACCTAAGTCACAAATATGTCCATCCTTGTCTTTTGTTATCCAGTTTCTTTTCAAATACCATGGTAAATTGCATAGCTGTAAGACCTTTTTGATTCTAATGAAAGTTAATTGTTCCCTTATGATCATAACTGTTCTATTGATATGAATTTGCAAGTTTTGATATATATGCATATGTGAACTATTTCATTTCAGTTCTATCCTCTTACGTGAATAAAGTTCGGTTATTGCGTATCTTGTTGCTAAGAATTCTATTCCTAGTAACATTTCAATTGAAAAATATTCAGGTTTAACTTCTTCTCTGTCGAAGAGTTAACCAATTCAGTTTTGAGAACATGTTGAAAATTTTTCAAGTTCAAATTTTGTGAAGCTTAACAGGATTGATAACATTTGATTGAGAATTGTTAAGTTCTTGTACTTGATATTTTGAAGGAAGGCATGAAATTGTTACATTAGAATTGTTTCTTTAAGGCTACATAGGAAGTTTTATGCTAGAGGACTAGCATTACTCAAGTTGGGGGGTGTGATTGTTATGCAATCATGCAGTTTATTGTGTGTTAATACTGTTCATTTTGGTAAATAAAGTGTACATAGGTAGGGTAATTTAAGTAGTTTAAATTGAAGCCAGTGTTTTTGACCTTGCAGGATAAAATGCATTTTTGTTGCATACAAAGAACTTAAGGAATGCAAGGAAAGTTTTGAAGCAAGTTGAAAGTCAATGATCAAGTGAAAAGTGCCAGAAAAGCATAATTATCGATAATGACATATGGAATTATCGGTAGTTCTCTCAATCAGCTGCAGCAAAGTTCAACTTTTAGTCCCTGCCAAGAGTAATTATCGATAATTATATTTGTAATTATCGATAATTGAGTCAAAAGATGCCAGCTTGTGATTTCCAGAAGAAGACAGTTATCGATAGGTGTATGTCCATTTTCGATAATTGGTTCAGTGATGCAGCCTTCAGTTTCTCAGTTTGCAGCAACTATCGATAAGCATACTATAATTATCGATAAGTCAAATGATGCTGCAGTCCAGTTTGTTGCTGTATGAAGCCATTATCGATAAGAGCTACATTTAATTATCGATAATCATGTGATTTCATTTCAAGCCCAGTTCCAATTCAAGCCTATTATCGATAGCTGTTTCTCTCATTATCGATAATTCTCTGAAGTTTTGGTGTTCCAATTTTCCTGCAGAAGGCAATTATCGATAGGTGTATATCCAATTATCGATAATTGATACTTGTAAAGCCTTGTCAGAAGAGCCATTACCGATAATTGTATCCCTAATTATCGGTAATGGGCGCCGCCTTAGCCAAAATATCTTTAGTTTTTGACTTTTTGAAGGGCAAAAGTGTATTTTCTTGTGTTTGTATATAAGCAAACTTTGCTCTTGTTAGACATATGTAATTTTTCTTCCTTAAGCATAAAATAGAATTACAAAGGTTTTTCTTCCTTCATTCTCTTTAATTAGATAGGTTTAGTTTTTGTTTAGTGATAGTTTAATCTTGTAATTGTGTTATTATTTCATTTTAATCTGTAACAAGTTTTCAGTTTAATCTAAGTTCAGTTGTTGAAGTTAATTTCATCATTTCTTAGTTTAACTTATGCTTTGAATTTTAATTGAATTTTCTTTCAATCGTTATGAGTAGCTAATTATCTACTGGAATGATGAGGGATGCTTGATTTATATTTGATGTATTAGTTCTCACAAATAACTTAACTAGACAGATTTGGATATTCATAATAAACATGA
>JAESVK010044954.1:0-16398 GCA_017140935.1 Hamamelis virginiana
TTCGAAAGAAAAACACCCCCTGCAGAAACCATCAAGGTTGTAGAGACTCCGGAGATTTAGCGTTTTCAGTTGAGGAAACACGATCCTGTTTGCAGCCGCTTCCTCTTCTTCTTGCCTTTCCTGTTCCTTCGCTACAATTTCTTCCAATTTGATGCATTCATCTACTTTTAGAGCTTCCAATTTCTTAAGTGTCCGAGCTATGGCTGGTAGAAACAGATTCTTCAATTCATTGCAATCCATAATATAAACAAATTGTAGGTTGTGTAGGATTATATTTTCAGTAGGGCCATGGTATATCCCTAAGAAGTTTTTCAGCCTCGAAAGATATAGTTCTTCCAGATTGTAGAACCCAAGCCGCTGATGTTGCTGCACTTGACATGGAATCCTCAATTTCTTTATATGGATTAAATACTCCAACTCATCAGAGTCTCTAACTTGTAGGGTTTTCAAAACATTTAAACTATGTCCATCTAATGATAAGTCAGGAAAAACATTACTAAATCCTTCCAACATTGATAAAGATAGATAATTTGTTCTCTGGAACAATGCCGCAAAGAAATTTAGAGAATGTATTGGGAGCATTTCCTTCTGTTGCCTGCTTCTTCCACGTATTGTCAAATAATTTGGTTTTACATCTTCTTCCATGGAATATTCGGCGCCTATAGATATTTTGAAAATCTCCAAGTCAGGGAGCACAAAGTTTTCAGGTATGCATTCAAGGCCATCTATATGCATCGTTAAGATGGTCAAGTGAGGAAGGGATCTCAGCTCAACTATTCTAGGTAGATTCTCGTTACTTCCTTCAGATGCCCAACTGGCAGAGGCATATTCCATGTATAACTCTTCCAACCGGGACAATCTTGATATTACATCCTGTGGAACTATGGAAGAAATTGTCCCAGAGTCAATTTCACATAATCTCAAATCCAACAACCTTAGATTAGTCAAATGCCTCAATGCATTGAGTGACTCTTGGAAAGTACTGAAAGGAATCGATCGAAATCATGGAATCGCAGCGGAAGACAAAATAAAATTTTTAATAAAGTGATTCCATCATCGAAAGATTCTAAACAAGAATCGAACAAGCATAGAGATATGTGATTTAATTACAAACAAATAAAATTAATAAAACATAAATTAATCTTACTTGATTCGCCTTTCGATTTGTAATCCTCGACCTCGAACTTCAACGCAATGAAGTCTCCAACGGTATCCACACAAGGGTAAGATTCCCTAAACCCTTCTAGTCTTTCACAACACTTGAGAAAGCTAGAATGGAGAGGGAGAGGAGAGTGAGAATTTCGGCCAAGGGGTTGCTCTACCCTAGAATGAGTGAAACACTCATATTTATAGACATTCTCCTCTTTAAGGGATGTTTGGTTACTAGTGCTAGCATGACCAAACATCCTTGAATAGAATAATCCTATTCTTGGTTAATTTTGACTTTTAATTAATTAACCTTTAATTAATCAAAATCAAACTTAACTTAAAGACAGGATTCCCCTCTCACAAGTATAAGGAACTCTCTTACCCTCTATTGTGTGTGACCCATTGGGTTCACCCCAACCTAGCAGTGACTAGGGACATCTCCATGTCGCCTAAAATAGAAACTTTCTATTTAAAGGTTTAATTGAAACTATTCCAATTATGCCCTTATTGATAACACTTATCAATAGGCTTTCACTGGTCATGAGTGACGTCTAGCAATGTGTCATGACATGCCCTAGGTTTGGGTGAATAGCAGAACTATATGAACCCTTCTTGTTACTTAATCCTTCATTCCCTATTGTCACAGTTAAGATATTTAGGGTATGGATACAAGTCAAAACCCTATCTTAACTTTCTTGTCATATGTTCTTCAAATTATAATCTCAATAAGATGAACCTTATGAAACTCTTTCATATTTCATCTATCACTCTGGCCAGAGATTCACATTGAGAGTTATATTTAAGAACTGACCCTGACATTCTCTCTCATAACATTGAGAGTGATGATTCCTTATTGACCACTCATATGCCTTCATGCAAGACCTATTAGAGCCAATGAGTGCTGACTACAACCTTAAGATCAAGGCTGTATAAAACACTATCAAACCCTAATAACTCAGGCACAAGACATCCATGGTGTCTCAGGTCTTAGGATTACCAAATGGACGTAACACAAGAATATTCCTTTAACTTAATATCCATAGGAATATTCTAGTAGATCAAGTTCAGTGTACATATTCTCTAATATGCACCCACAGATTATCCTAAGTGTCTCTACACTGATAGGAAAGACTACCTATCCTCCCATTGGAGTTAGTTTAAATCTGTGCCACTCTTTCCGATTTAATAAATGTCCTCTTTAATAAACCTATGAGCAGGAACACTTTAAGAATAAATGTATATGAGAAATATGAGTCTTCATATCTCAACAAACTTGAGATACACATTTCTCTTATCATTTATTCATGGACATTATCGTATATATATTTAAACATACAAACGATAAGCAGTACCTTCTTATCCTAATATGAAATAAATATGCACTTTAGGATTGGTTTTGGGGCATACCTCTAACAAGTACATCTTGCAAAACTAAGAATTTCAAGTGTCTTTATCTCTCCAAGTGCAGTTATGTCCCCAAATCTCCACCCTTCTAGAATTAAAGTTCGAATGTTTGTTAGATACCTGAACGATGGTTCAAATTCTCCATAGTTGAAATCAAGTTGGTAATTTTCCAAGCTAATATAGTAATGTACGATGCTCCCATCTAACACTTTCAGTGCTTCCATCCCTTTAAAGAATCCTGGAATTTGGTGTGGGTAGTCATTTTGCAACAGCAATATCTGCAAGTTCGGGCATTCCAAAGCATCAGGATGCTCCGTAATTAGATTGTGCATCAGTGAGATGCCAGTGTAAGATTTCAAAGTTTCTAGTTTGGCCACTCTTTCAAATTTTTCCCTGCCCTTACCAGATACATCTTGGATCCGATTGATATGGCGACATCACGAACGACATCATGCATTTTGACATTCCCTTCCACATTACCGGCTAACATTAACAAACACGAAGATTCAAGGTCATTGATTATCGAGTGTGTTCCATTTACTGTATCAACATTTTCAAATATCCCCAGACCCATCCCATATCTTACCAAAGCTTCTATTGGAATGTTATGATCCTCAGGGAATAAAGAACAAAGCAAGAAGCATGCCTTGGCTTCCTCGTCCCTCAGGTAATCATAGCTAAACTTTAGACACTTAAACACTTCTTGTTCGACACCTTCAATCTTTGTAGGCATTGATTTCTTAAGCACTTTTGCCGCCTCTTTCCATTCTTTCTCATTTTTGCCTCTCATTGCTCTCCCAACTGTCACAAGGGCTATCGGCAAACCTCGGCATTCTGCTACAACTTCCTGCGCCACGGCCATCAACGTGGGAGAGCCAATGACATCACCTGCTTTTCTTCGAAACAAGTCCCAAGATTCTTGTTCAGATAAAACACCAAGATGAATTATCTTCGTTGTTTCGCTCTCCATGCCCATGGTCCTACACACCTGTTCACGTCGCGTTGTGATTATCAATTTGCAACCCTCATGATCAACACCCATTGGAATGCATATGTCTGTCACATCAAGTCTTGCCCAAACATCGTCTAAGATAACAAGGATCCTCTTCTCTTTCTTCAATCTAACATGCAACTGACCTGCTCTTACCAATTCACTTTGCTCGAGTTGCAGACCCAACTGGCCGGCCAGTTGGTCTTGAATCTTCTTCAACTCCACATTCTGAGATATTACAGCGAACACGACCTTATCAAAAAGTTTATCTTCTTCGGCTTTTTTGACAATCTCCTTCACCATAGTTGTCTTACCTGTGCCCCCCATGCCATGAATCCCAATGAAGTTGATCTTATCTTCCTTCAATGCCCATGACCTTCTCCATTGCCAATCTGGTAGTTTCAAAATTAACAAAATCTCCCAAAGACAGGAATGTCCCTATCCCTGGGGTAGGTGCCGGTTTGGCTATGTCCTGAAATTTGCCTTCTTCTTCCAGCTGTGTAACCGTGTTTACTTTTTTATTTGCTTTTCTACTTAGCCGGTAACACGAGATCAAATCAGGACACCATCCGAAGAAACACATCTTGTTCGCATTAGCATCTTCCACATTTTTTTTTAGCTTCCAACACGATCCCATAAGCTCTTATTGTTTCTTTTGTAGTGAATGAGATAACCGAACTGTTGCAAGATCGCTGCCACCAATCTTTTCCAAATATCCTCAACGATGGGTGCCACAACTGCCTCAGCCATGTCTGAGAATGAAGGTGTGAAGATTCAGTAATGAAAAACTATAGTCGAAAGCAAAAGCATGCCTTTGCGTATCAAATTCGACCATTATCTCTATAATGAACCCAATACATCTACTTTAAATTATGCATGTCCATAACTATATTGGGTGTTGACATTTATACAACTGATTTTAATCAAACTGACATTTATATTTGGATAGTGAGTCTATCATATTGTGCACTAAGGCCAATTATACAACTGATTTTGAAAAAATGACCGTTGATTAAATGTATATCCTTTTTATGCATGCTTATCGTGCATGAATATATATATATATGTTGGGTGTATGTGTATGTGCAAGTGTTCATGCATCACATATAGCACATATACAATCAATAGATATCGGGTAATGAAGGTCACTAACCTTAATGTGGAATAAACCCGATGCGGATACCAACGTCCTGTTGTTACGAGCCTCTGTGCACGTTCCTCTGATCCTTGTAGTCTAGAGTATAACCACAGCGAGCTATACCCAATCCGTTCACGAACCCATGTCCAAGGAGAGCTCCAATGGTGATAACCCCAAGAGAGAGTTCTAATGAGAGAGTGAGAGAGAGTTTTCTTGGGAGGGAGAACTCACGTGTGCACACCCAACAGATGGCTGCTCCCTTATAATAATAAGGGAGTTGTACTTCAAAATATGGGACTTATCCCTTTATCCCTATCTTCAATAGAATTAGAGCCTGATTTGAATAAGGGACTTATCCCTATCCCATCCAAATGGGAATTCAAATCAGGTTAGACCTCCTGCCCACAATGGGCGGATATGGATTGGGCCAAAGCCCACCCCAAAAGTCTAATAGCTCCCACTCGCCCATAACGGGCAAATCATCTCAATTAACTCACTTACTCATCTCTTCATACAGGAAATGGGCTGTGCGACATTGCGAGAAGAAATGAACAACGACCGGAGTATAGTTATTAAACCACCACCAAGGCTAACAAAAATACATCACCCAAAGGCTACTCGCATATATCCTAGATAATTTCTTCAACACCAAATCAAGTATTCTCAATCCCTCATAGTGAGCAATACTTAATCCCACAGTATATCAAGTGTTTAACAACTCATATCGAACACAAAGTCGACATAAGCGCTGGCCAGCTTATAAACTCATGACATGGTGCATCAGTAAATTAATCTTCCCTAAGAACTCACGCTAATTCAATTAAACTCAATTGCTTTCCTAGACACGCCCCATGTGGCTGTATAAATCATAGCCCTTAGGAAGCATGCTAAAGTAGCAACATCGAGCATCCTCTTCATGACTGAGCCTTAGGTCATAAGGACATAGATTAGATCCCTCAAGATCTCAGTGGCTCACACAGTGGTGGAGAAGGGATCATCCAGCACTCCCACTGCTCGTCAGCATTAAGCACATATAGTATGACATGTATGTTATGGTGTTAACTCATGTAAATGAGCATGTCACTATCAAAATAACACCATACAGATGGATGTCTAGTCGCTACAAAAGCGCCCAACTTCACACTTGGCTATCTCAGGCTTCACAGAATCGTGGATAGAATTCTATGAACGATTCACAAGGAATCTCATCTTAGTTATAACTAAGGCGACTATCAATAAATGGAATCGTAGCTCTCCACCTGAGCGCTCTAGATTCCACAGTCTCATCTTGCTCGCTGCTTAAGCGTCAAGGTGAATTACTTGTGTGAGTAGGTTAATTCTAGCCTGGTGACATGTACTAAGAATAATATGCACACAAGAATAATTATCTTTAGAGTAAATCACAATAAAACTCAATAAGTAATTACTATTAATAATAATGTCAAATACAACTCATAAAGGTGTCAAATCCTATGCAATCCCATACTACCAACATGAGACTGAAACACATCTCTAGCAATAGGCTTAGTCAAGGGGTCAGCCACCATGCTTCCAGTGGAAATGTGTTTCATGACCACCTCACCCCGCGCGACCACTTCCCGAATAAAATGGTACTTGATATCAATGTGCTTAGACTTCCCGTGATTCTTAGGATCCTTTGCATACGCTAAGGCTGCAGTACTATCAGAATACAAGATTACAGCCTCTTGCTGCAGTACTATCAGAATACAAGAAACACAGGTTTGCTTCTTGCTGCACCAAGATACAGCTCCGCCTCCAAGAATAAACGCATAACCTGATGTGGATTTGCGTCCATCTCTATCACCGACCCAATTAGCATCACTGTATCCCTTCAGCCTCAAGTCACCCCTATGGAAACACAAGGCATAGTCTGTTGTCCCTCGGAGGTATCGAAAAATCCTCTTCACTGCTGCCCAATGCGCAGGTCCAGGGGTTACTCTGGTAACGGCTTACCATGCCGACTGCAAAGCATATGTCTGGCCTTGTGCATAACATGGCGTACATAAGACTCCCAACTGCCTCAGCATATGGCACTGTGAGCATGTGATTCTTTTTCTCATCTGTTTTAGGACATTGGTCCAAGCACAAAGCACTCCCCTTCTCAACAGGGGTGTCAATGGGTTTGGAGTTCTCCATGCGAAATCGTTCAAGAATCTTCTTTATGTAAGTCCCTTGAGATAAACCAAGAAACTTCTTAGAATGGTCTCTAACAATCTGATCTCCCAGCACAAAATTTGCTTCACCCATGTCCTTCATCTCAAAAGTAAAGGACAACCACTTCTTAGTGGCGACAATAGAGTCCATATCATTTCCTGCTATGAGAATGTCGTCAACATACAAAGACAGGATGAGCACACTATTCTTTGAACGCTTCAGATACACACAATGGTCCTCTTCAATCATTTCAAAACCGTAAGAGGTAATTGAGTTATGAAATCTGAAATACCATTGTCTAGATGACTGCTTGAGACCATAAATGGAACGTTTGAGCTTGCACACTTTGCGCTCTTGTCCCTTGACTTCGAAACCCATAGGTTGAGCCATGTAGATCTCTTCATTTAGTTCTCCATTGAGAAATGCAGTCTTAACATCCATTTGAAAAAGCTCTAAATCCATTTGAGCGACAATAGCTAGGATAAGGCGAATGGAGGCAATCCTCACAACAGGGGAAAATGTCTCATCATAATCTATGCCCTCTTGTTGGGTAAACCCTTTCGCCACAAGACGTGCCTTGTACTTGTCAATTGATCCGCCTGCCTTGCGCTTAACTTTCAAAACCTATTTGTTTCCAATAGCTTTGCGCCCAGGCGGAAGATCAACCAACTCCCACACGGAGTTCTTATCCATGGAGCTCAACTCATCCTGCATTGCAGTCATCCACTATCCCTTAACAGGTGAAGAAAACGCTTCTCGATAAGAAGGCTCATCTTCCCCTTTAGTAGCAAAAAGTAGAGCATCCCCCTCAATCTCAAAATGACGACGAGGAATGTTACCTCTATTGCTACGGCGTGGCTCAAGAGGTTCAGGAAGTACTAATGGAACACTCACACTAGTCTGAGGATGACTTCCACTGTCTCTAGCGATATCAGGAACTAATTCCCCACCCTCGCTTGAAGATAGTGGTATATCACTCAGTTTCTCCAACTCATAGAGGTCTAAATCCTCTTTGACATCGCCTATGCTAGGGAAATCACTCTCAATGAAATCAACATTGCGCAAATCGACCTCAGTCATTCCCCCGTCAGGATGCTCACCAAAAATCACAAAACCCTTCGAGCCTTCAGGATATCTTATAAAGATATGCTTTCTGGCTCTAGGACCTAGCTTCACATACTTATGGTTAGCGTTGTGAACATACCCTGCTGATCCCCATGGGCGTAAATGCCCCAAATTGGGCTTATCGCCATGCCACAGCTCATAGGGAGTTGAGGAAACTGACTGTGAAGGCACTTTATTCAGGATGTAGGCAGCAGTTGTGATATCCTGTATTTTTATAATACTATTTTAATGTTTTATAGTCTTTTATAATAGTATTTTATTGTAAAAAAAAAATTGAATTTCAAGTTATTTACGGATTTGCCATTGATGATAAGTTTAAGTTTTAAACTTATCAGTTTTGTTTCCCGTAGCTTCCAAGCGGCAGAGTGAGTTCGAGAGAGAGAAGAGAAAACTCGGGTGGTGATTCGCAGCTGGGACTTCGCAGAAGTTGCTCCATAGTTGCTAAAGGTAAGTTCCTAGTTCATCTTATTCATTTTCTCTTTAGTTTTTCGTTTTGGGTTCAAATCCACAACGTGAGTTTTGGTGTGTAGTGGATGAATTGGTGTGGTTTGAACTGTTGGGGAAGTTTTATCAGTTGTTTGGAGTTGTTTAGATTGTTGTGTAGTTGATTTTTGAAGGATTTGAGTTGTATAATTCAATTGGTTTTGAAAATGAATGTTAAATGAGTTTTTGGGTTTTTGAATTGAAATCTCAATGATTTAATTTGAGAATTTGGTTTTGGAAGTGTGTAAAGTTAGTTGATTAGTTGATTTGAAGTTCTTTTGGATGGAATTTGAGTTTGATGTTGAAATATGGTGTTGGATTGAGGTTTTGGAAGTGTTAATGTCGGATTTTTGGAAATCTGTTGTTCATTAGTCGACTAACCGAGTGTGCCTAGTCAACTAATGAAGGATATTTTACGAACAGGATAACTTTGCAGATGATTAGTCGACTAATCATTAGTGACTAGTCGACTAATAGACTCGTTAGTCGACTAATACCACTTTCTTAGTCGACTACTGCATCATGAAGTTTTTCAAGTTTCTAGTTTTTAGATGGGGACTTCGATTAGTTGACTAATCATTAGTGACTAGTCGACTAATAGACTTATTAGTCGACTAATCATTAATGACTAGTCGACTAACCCCTCAATTTTGACAAAAATAAATATTTTCTATATTTCTTATTCAAAATTCTTTTAAAAGGATTTATTATTGAAATAGCTTATTTTCCATTGGATTTGTTTAAAGATTTAGTGTTGAGTATAGTGTAATATCTTTGGAATTTAAGACATTGGTTTATGTTTGTTGATGTATATTTTTGAGTTAGTCTCAATTGCATTATTTGCAATTTATTTTAGATCCTGAGAGTCCAGTTGATAATCCTTTTGCAACCTAGAGTGCATTTGTGCCAGAAAATCACAAATAGGAAGTCAAGTTGGAAAGGTAGGAATATTACTATCCTTATTAACACTGATAATATGGTTTATTGAAACGATTCTTGTAAACCTTATTTGAGAACTTGTTTGGACAATTACGATGCTTGAGATTATGGCTGTTTTGACATAATATGTGTGGCACGGTTTATACAGTTTTGGAAATGGCATATGAACTGGTTTATTGAATTCATATTTGCTGAATATACAGATTTCAAAATGATGTTTTGATGATTATATTTATATGCCATTTATAATGATTTATGTCTGATTGACATCTGAGATATTATTGTTGTGCAACAACTGTTTGGAAACTATGATTTATTGGCTCAGTTAGTATTCAGGGGAATAAGGGCCTAGTGTCCTTGGTGGAGCCTATGAGCGGATCCAAAGGAAATAGCCCATGCAAGTGGCTTACCATCGATGAAGAACCTGATATGGTTATGTTTTAGTCTGGCTGTGCTAGGGGCTGGTTAGCCTGAAATCAGCAACTGTAATACTTTCTGTAGAGCCAATGGGATTCTGTTTTGAATGGAAATGGTTTATGAATTAAGAAAGCCCACACTTGTTTATAAATGATTTAAACATGTTGAATGTGATTATTTCTGATTTAATCTCTGCATCGGTATTATTATTGTTAATTTGAGGATAATATTTCTACTGAGCTAGTGTAAGCTCATTCCTGCTTTTATGCAGCAGATTTTCAGGAGGATGATTATAGCTTGCATGGTGAAGTTTAGTGCATTTGGTTTTGATGCAACAGTTTTGGGAATTCCTACATTTTGTCCAGAGCAGGGATAGAGTTTTGAAATTATAAACTTTATATGTATGTTATGGTTTGTACCCATATGCCAGGGGTGTTGGCATTGTGATGTATATAATCGGGATCGTAAAGTTTGTATTTGTATGATACGAATTGGGACATCTGTATGATCATTACATTTTATATTTTAATATAAATGTTTTATTATCTCCTGTCTATGGAAATATAAATGAGCTTACCAGGTTATAACTTCAATTCGACACGTGGCAACCTATCATTGATGGTTGGTAGCTAACGTCAGGTTAGGGCGTTACAGAATGGTATCAGAGCTCATTAGTAGATCCATAAGGAAAAAAAAATTCATGCATTGCATGTAAAGTTAGGTTAAAGATGTGACATAGGTTTTGTTCATGCATCATGGTCTTGTATGAAATAAGTAGCACATTTTAGGAAAGGTTTGGGAATTCCATGTTAATTGTTTTGATAAGTTTTATTTGATTACTGTTTTATAGAATGGCTGGTAGACGGTCTACTAGACAGACTCGTGAGGCGGGAGAGCCATCCAATTCTTCTCAGGCTCCAAATACAAGTGGAGATGTTCATGGATTACTTCAAGAAATGACATCTCTATTTAGAAGAGCTACAGCACCAGTTGCACCTGAGATAGCCAGATCTGCAGCTCTAAAGGAATTTAAGCGATTAATCCCTCGTTATTTCTACGGAGTGCCTGAACCACTAGAAGCTGAGAGATGGTTAGATGAAATGCAACAACTTTTGAAATGGTTGGGACTCTTATGGAATTTAGAACGAGTTTTGCAGTTAACCAATTTAAAGATGCTGCGAAGGATTGGTGGACAACAGTTCGTACTACTAGAGATGTGAATATCTTAACTTGGGATGAATTTCAGAAGCTGTTTAAAGCAAAGTATATTAGTTCTACTTTTCGACAAGTTAAAAGGGAGGAGTTTGAGAAGTTGATTCAGAGGGAGATGTCAGTGTTAGAGTATGAAGCGAAGTTTGTTGAGTTGTCTAGATATGCAGGAGGCTTAGTAGCTACAGAAGAAGAGAAGGCTAGAAAGTTTGAAAGGGGTTTGAGGCCTGAGATTAGAGAAAAGATTTTTATGCTGAGATTACCTAGTTTAGCTGAAGTGGTTGATAGAGCATTTTGGGTAGAAAAAGAAGCTCCAGAAATTCATAGGATTATGCAGAGGAGAGCTCAAGGTGGTAGAAGACAAGGTCGGGGAGTTGGAAGGGGTTTTGGTAGAAATATAGGCCGAGGTTTTGGGCAAGGATCAGGATAGTCTTTGGGGTCGAGTCAGGAGTATGGTACAGTGCCTAGAATTTCAGAACAGGGTTATGGTCAAGAAACTGGGCCTAGTCAAGGGAGTTATGGAGCTCAAAGGAGTAATGGAACTCAAGGAAGGGGAACAGGAAGTATTAGTAGTGAAAATTCGGGGTCTTCAGGTGACAGATCAAGAAATTTTCCTTACCAATGTCCAGCATCAGGAAGAGGTCAAAGTGGAACAGGTCAGAGCAGTGGGTCGACGGTATGTTTTAAATGTGGACAACCAGGGCATTTTCGTCGTGAATGTCCATTATTGCTACAAACTCAAGTATCACCGCAAGCCTCTCAATTTCAACAATATCCTCAGTCTCAAAATTTTCCACGACCACAGTTTCAGCCATCAACTCCTCAACAGAGCCAGTTTCGTCCTTTTAATGTGAATCCTAGACCAGCACAGCTACCCCAGACTTTTCAATCTTCCCAACAAGCTTCTTCTAGTAGGCAGCCTCAGAATCAGCAAGGTAGAGGTAGGGGACGAGGTCCTGCTACTGGTCGTATTTTTACAATGGTACCTCCTAATACCGGGCCGTCTAATGAAGTTGTCGAGGGTATGATTTCTCTTTTTAATTCTGGAGTACGAGTGCTATTTGACTATGGATCTATGCATTCATTTATTGATTTAGATTATGCTCTTCGTTTGGAACTTTTGTTTGAATCTTTGGATTTTCCTGTATATGTGTCTACACCAGTTGGGGAAAGTGTAAAAGCCGAGACTGTGTGTAATTCTTGTAGCATCTGGATAGATGGTTTTGAATTGTTGGCTGATCTTTTGTTATGCCTTTGTTTGGATATGATATTATCCTGGGAATGGATTGGTTATCTTTTAACATAGCAATGGTGGATTGCTTTGGAAAGAGGGTGATTTTGTTTTTGACTGATAGTAATAGAGTTTGTTTTGCTGGGAATAGAGGTAGAGTTATGCCGTTTCCACGAACGATAAAAGATGTGTGGCGATCTCAAGTTTGTGGACTTGTTAGTTCTTTGGCAGCATTGGATTTAGATGAAGTTGATTCTGCTAGTTTTGAGAGTTTGCCAGTTGTAAGAGATTTTCTCGATGTATTTCCTGAAGAGTTACCTGGTTTACCTCCTCACAGAGATGTAGGCTTTTCTATAGAGGTTTATTCCAATACTGATCATATTAATCTTTCTTTTTATAAGATGGCACCTGCAGAATTGAAAGTTCTCAAAGATCAGTTAATTGATTTGCAGGCTAAAGGGTTTATTAGAGATAGTCATTCACCCTGGAGTTCACCAGTTTTGTTTGTGAAAAAGAAAGACGGTTCTTTACGTTTGTGTATTGATTATCGAAAGTTGAATAGGGTGACTGTAAAGAATCGTTATCCTTTACCACGTATTGATGAGTTATTTGATCAGCTTAAGGGTTCTTGTTATTTTTCAAAGATTGATCTTTGTTCAGGTTATTATCAGCTTCGAGTAAAGGAAGAAGATATCCCAAAAACTGCTTTTAGTACTCGGTATGGGTTGTATGAATTTTTGGTGATGCCCAACGAATGCACCAGCTGCTTTTATGGATTTGATGAACAAAGTGTTTAGGCCTTATTTAGATAAGTTTGTTGTAGTCTTTATTGATGACATTTTTATCTATTCTAAGTCTAAACAGGAGCATGCTTCCCATATTCGTAAAGTTTTGCAACTTTTAAGGGATCATCAGTTGTATGCAAAGAAAGATAAATGTGAGTTTTGGCTGAGGGAAGTGAAGTTTTTGGGCCATGTGATTTCTGAACAAGGTATAGCTGTTGACCCTTCCAAGGTAGAAGCTGTGTTGAATTGGGAAAGACCAAAAAATGCCACAGATATCCGTAGTTTCCTTGGACTTGCTGGATACTATCGTCGTTTTATTGCGAATTTTTCTAGTATTGCAGCACCTCTAACGAAACTTACACGCAAAGGAGTGGTATTTGTTTGGGATGATAAGTGTGAGTCAGCCTTTCGTGAATTGCAAGCTCGGTTGACTTCTGCTCCAGTTTTAGTTGGTCCTGTCGGTGGAATAGGTTATACTGTGTATTGTGATGCATCTAGACAGGGTTTGGGCTGTATTTTGATGCAGAATGGGCAAGTCATTGCTTATGGTTCTCGTCAGTTAAAGCCCCATGAGTTGAATTATCCTACTCATGATCTAGAATTAGCTGTTGTGGTTCATGCTTTGAAGTCTTGGAGATCTTATTTGTATGGTGAGAATTTTGAGGTATTTACTGATCACAAGAGTTTAAAGTATATTTTTACTCAGAAAGATTTAAATTTAAGGCAGCGTAGGTGGATTGAATATATGGAAGACTATGATTTTGAGCTTAAGTACCATCCTGGTAAAGCGAATGTTGTTGCTGATGCTTTGAGTAAAAAATCTCATCCTCGTGTGCATAGTTTGGCTGTGGATAGATGGAAAATGTGGAATGTCCTTGAAGATTATGAGATTTATGATATAGGTGGAGGATCACAAGGGCGTTTGTGCAATGTTGCTGTTCAACCTTTGATAAATACTCGTGTAATAGAAGCTCAGACTTTAGATGAGGAAGTTATGAGATTTATTGCACTGATTGGTCAGGGTTTGGAACTAGAAGGGTGGAAAGTTTTTAACATGGATGGTGGCTTACGTTTTCATAACAGGCTGGTTGTTCCTTATGGGCAGCTTCGTTTTGATGTTCTTGATGAAGCTCACCATTCACGTTTTTCTATTCATCCTGGTGCAACAAAAATGTACCAAGATGTTAAAAGAAATTTTTGGTGGAGGGGGCTAAAGCAAGATGTTGCTGAGTTTGTGAAGCAGTGTGAAGTTTGTCGGCAAGTGAAAGCGGAACATCAAAGGCCATTGGGATTGCTTCAACCTTTGCCTATTCCTGAATGGAAATGGGAACATATTACTATGGACTTTGTGACTGGATTGCCTAGGACTGAGACTGGATGTGATACTATTTGGGTAATTGTGGACAGGTTAACCAAGTCTGCTCACTTCTTGCCGATTAAAGAAACTTATAAGTTGAGTGTGTTAACTAGACTGTACATTGATGAGATTATCATATTGCATAGTGTACCTGTTTCAATAGATTCTGATAGAGATGCAAGATTCACTGCACTTTTTTGGGGTGCATTGAATAGAGCATTGGGGACTCAGTTGGCTATGAGTACAGCACATCATCCTCAAACCGATGGACAATCCGAGCGTACCATTTTGATTTTGGAGGATATGCTTCGTGCCTGTGCTTTGGAGTTTAAGGGTAATTGGTATAAGTATGTGACTTTAGTAGAATTTGCTTATAACAATAGTTATCAGGCTAGCATTGGTATGGCGCCTTATGAAGCTCTCTACGGACGTCCCTGTCGATCTCCAATTTGTTGGGCAGAAGTTGGTGAAAAACATGTGAATGCACCGAAGGATATCAGAGAAACGACTGAAAAGATTAAAATCATTAGAGATCATTTGCAGACATCTCAAAGCAGACAAAAGAGTTATTATGATGTGCGTCACAGGGATTTGAAGTTTAAAGTTGGAGAATTTGTTTATTTGAAAGCTTCGCCTCGTAAGGGAGTGGTACGTTTTGGAAAGAGAAGTAAGCTAGCGCCAAGGTTTGTTGGTCCATTTGAGATTATTAAAGAAGTGGGAAATGTAGCATATCAGTTAGCTTTGCCATCAAGTATGTCTAAAGTACATGATGTTTTCCATGTTTCAACGCTTCGAAAGAGTTTGCGTGATCGATCTCATGTTATTGATTTGTCTGCTGATAATATTCCAGAAGATGGTTCATATGAAGAAATTCCAGTTCAGATATTAGATAGACAGCAAAGGGTGTTGAGAAACAAAGTTATCCCACAGGTTAAAGTATTATGGAGAAATCAGAATATGGAAGAAGTGACATGGGAATCAGAAGCTAACATGAAAGCCACATATCCTTATTTGTTTGAGGACTAGCTAGAATTTCGTGGGCGAAATTCTTTTTAAGGAGGTGAGATTGTGATATCCTGTATTTTTATAATACTATTTTAATGTTTTATAGTCTTTTATAATAGTATTTTATTGTAAAAAAAAAAATTGAATTTCAAGTTATTTACGGATTTGCCATTGATGATAAGTTTAAGTTTTAAACTTATCAGTTTTGTTTCCTGTAGCTTCCAAGCGGCAGAGTGAGTTCGAAAGAGAGAAGAGAAAACTCGGGTGGTGATTCGCAGCTGGGACTTCGCAGAAGTTGCTCCATAGTTGCTAAAGGTAAGTTCCTAGTTCATCTTATTCATTTTCTCTTTAGTTTTTCATTTTGGGTTCAAACCCACAACGTGAGTTTTGGTGTGTAGTGGATGAATTGGTGTGGTTTGAACTGTTGGGGAAGTTTTACCAGTTGTTTGGAGTTGTTTAGATTGTTGTGTAGTTGATTTTTGAAGGATTTGAGTTGTATAATTCAATTGGTTTTGAAAATGAATGTTAAATGAGTTTTTGGGTTTTTGAATTGAAATCTCAATGATTTAATTTGAGAATTTGGTTTTGGAAGTGTGTAAAGTTAGTTGATTAGTTGGTTTGAAGTTTTTTTGGATGGAATTGGAGTTTGATGTTGAAATATGGTGTTGGAAGTGTTAATGTCGGATTTTTGGAAATCTGTTGTTCATTAGTCGACTAACCGAGTGTGCCTAGTCGACTAATGAAGGATATTTTACGAACAAGATAACTTTGTAGAAGATTAGTCGACTAATCATTAGTGACTAGTCGACTAATAGACTCGTTAGTCGACTAATACCACTTTCTTAGTCAACTACTGCATCCTGAAGTTTTTCAAGTTTCTGGTTTTTAGATGGGGACTTCGATTAGTCGACTAATCATTAGTGACTAGTCGACTAATAGACTTATTAGTCGACTAATCATTAATGACTAGTCGACTAACCCCTCAATTTT
>JAESVK010044958.1:0-29507 GCA_017140935.1 Hamamelis virginiana
TAAGTTCAACAAGTAAGCATCTACATATTTTGAAATTACTTGTCTTTTGTTTTGTTTGTTTACAAGTCATAACAGTCAGTATATCGCTCCTAATGCACATTGGATTTGTCACCCAGATACTGCTGTCCTATATGCTCCAAGCCGGTGATTGACATGTCTAGAACATGGAAGAAAATCGATGAGGAGGTAGGCTTATAAAGTTTATGCTATTTGATCAATATATGGTTGCACAGTAATAATAAACTTTGCAGTTATTTGGATGTTTTTTAATAAAACTGTTCAACATTGGTTGAGCATGATTATCGTCTATAAAGCTGAAAACACAAAACTACTTATCTGCCCTTTATAAAGGACTTGGCTAGTTTGAGATTTTGTGGGTGAATATAAAGGTAGCCTTGCGGCCCTGTTGTATCAAGTATGACTGTATGAGATATATAGCCTGTAATATCTATACAAGTGCTGCTTCTCGACATGGACATGGAAAGATGGAAACTCCCCTAAATTTAGAGGGTACATTATGGCTGTGTATGTACTCTTGTAAATGTATATAACCATAGAGAGTTGTAAGAAAGTCAAAATAACAAGCGATATATAGTGGAAGCGCTGCCTACAACCAATGAGCCTTATCTCAATTAATACCAAATGGAATTGACATATACTTCACCATTAAAAACAAGTCAAAATAACGAGCAATAGATAATATAGGCTCATGACTAAAAACTTAGGCAATCAGCAAGAATTATGTACAAACAATTCCTAGCAATTGTCAGAATATATACAGCATCAAGGGGGTGATTTGGTTAGCAAGAGTCCTATTTCTTTTACAAACATCTGGTACAAGTGTGTCACAAGTCCTCGTATATGCCTTTGTTTACTTTTGAATGCAGAAGACTCTGCTTGTTATGCATTCTATTATGGGATCACCCAAAGAGTCGATACTTTCTTCGTTACCTTAAAATCCTATATATGATGCATCCATTTTGAATGGCAGATTTTAAATTGCTTATATTAAGGCCAGAGTGTATTAAAAACAAGTTGTCTTGTATATGTTCATGGTTGCTTTAAGTGAATTGCCTTTGTTTCTTCTTTTTCTTGTACCAATTGTTATTCTGCATTATTAACTTCTAAAAATTTATGTGTTGTCAGATTGAAACAGCCATCTTGCTTGAGGATTACCAGCACAAGAATGTGCTTACTCTTCATTCAAGCTTGTAAATTTTTAGTATGCAGTTATGCACGACTTGAGAGACATGTTTGGGAAAGTACTCTTGTCTTTGTTCTTTTTTTGTCTTTGTTGTATTGGAACCTTGCCTTGCATGGGTGTATTTTGAAGGTTGAGATGTGTCTGTTTGGCAGCTCAATAAGAGGTGTGTTCTTATTTCTTAGGCATGTATATATATTCATAAAATGGCAGGTTGGCCAAAAATTGTGCTGGCAATGGGCAGGGCCGGCCTTGAGATTTTGGATGCCCTAAGCAGGCTCCTAAAATGTTTCCCCTATTACATATCGATTAAAAAAAAGCGTGTAAAATTTTAGTTATTTATCCTTAATTTTTCATGAGCTAAATGTACAACAATCAATTCACAAAGCGCGTTCTCAGTAGGCTCACCTCGAACCTCCTATCACTGATTCACTATCTTTATATATATATATATATATATATATATATGACTGCCCTGTCCATCGGTTCTTACTGCTACGAAAGTCACATCGCCGTAGAGTTTTACCTCTACAGGAGCTTGAAAGTATACCTAATCACTACTCCCGCAAGCCAAATGGCTCTGATACCATTTACGCCCAATAACAGTAAAACAATTGATATGCATAAAAGAAAACAAATACAATATAACTGAAATTGATTGATATAATTGAAAAATAACAAAGATAACAAACTTACAAAAGATATGACCGAACAAGCGGCCTGATAGCTTTGATAATCTAAATAACAATATGGAGAATTATCTGAGGATAGAGGAGGGATAACAAGGTTGAGAGGGTATGGGAGTCTAACAATTGAAACCCAAAACAAACTCTGCCTTCAACAATAACCAACAAATCCTTTTATAGACAGATGGGATCACCAATCATGACTGTCTGTTGCACTGTTAACCTTTTAACTGCTTTAACCATGAATAGTGAATAGTAAAAATTACTTTTTACTGTAGCACTTTTGATTTATCCAAGAAATATCTGCCAGGAGCATCTTGAGGCGCCGAAAGGAGCATTGGATGCAGATAACCTTGATATATGTGAAGTCTTTGCACCGAAAGCAAAGATTCCCTTCTATCTGATAGGAGCGAAGATACCGAAACAATCGTCTTCATTCTCCTGAGCATAATCAATATCTGATGGAGAGGAGGACTCTTCATCTTCATTATCTGAAATTTCTTCTTTGACGGAAGAAATGGCTGCTTCTAACTGCTTCAACAATTCCTTGTTGGATGATGTTGGAGCTGTTAACAGATTCTGAACAATTTTATTCTTACCCATTAATAACTTTGACTGTTCACCAAAGCCAATACTAGAAGTAGCTGGTCTTTTCTTGAACCATTCAATAACTGCTTTATCTGTAACATTCATATGAGAAAAACCATCCCACCATTTGATATGGAATGATCTACTCAAATTAGGAAAGATACCTGAAGGTGTTATCTCAAATTTCCAATAAAAAATCCAAGCTAATCCAAACTGTCCAAAAAACATTAACAATTTTGGATAACCTTGGAGATTTGCAGGAACAATTATCTTTTCTTGAAAGATAGAATATCCATCAAGAACTAGTTTAGGAAAGATATCTTGGGTTGGTCCAAAATGGTTCCACCAATGCAGAAACCAGAAAGGGGTATCAAAAGAGAATGCCTTATCGAATAAGATCATCCATGAATGACGGTGATCTTTATTCTGAAAATAAAAGGCATTATACCAAGCCTGCTGATAATCCCAATAATTAAAACCTAGCGGTTTGTAAAGATGGGAAAATTTCCTGAAGAGATAAGGAGAAGATCCCCACTCTGATAACGAAATAACTTTGGAAATTTTACAGGTGGTATGATTTATCTGGGTTGGATCCTTAATATCTGGATAATGTTTAAATGATACAGAATCAGTATCAACCAAAATAAATTCATAAAATTCCTGAGATTTCTCAGGGGTTGAAGTTGGATACTGAAAATCACCACCAAACATTATCTTAGCTATCTTAATTGGTTCACTTTTGAAATCAACCAATTCTTTCTCAATAGCCATGATATGAAGCTTTTTAGGTTTTTCCAAAAACTTTGATTTAACTGGTGTGGAGCTTGAAGCAACCACAGTTTTAACTGAATCAGAAAATGTTTTTGTCAGAGCCGGAAATGCATTCTGACTCTTTTTAAAAACCTTTTGATAATCAGAGGACAATATCTCAAACGGATTTTGAAGAGCAAGCTGGGCTGCATCTTCTTCATCCGCAATAGAAGCCCAAGATTTCCCTAGGCCATATTTATCTTTAACAACATATGATTCTTTGGATCGAACCATAGGTCCAATAGGGATATTTTTGGCAGGATGCCAATATTTATCTGGTTGGGCCTAATGCCCTTTAACTGATTGAGCAGGATGCCCTTTAACTGATTGGGCCTGATGCCCTTTATCTGAAGAAGAATGGGCCTTGCCCTTATCCTTCTTTAGAGCCATTGATGCCCTGTAAGAATTACCGGGTGAGAAAGTCAGGGACAGAATTTGATTCTCCTTTAATATATTCAATATCAAATTCAAAAATAGATAAAATAGCTTGCCATCTAGCAAAAATATGTTTTGATGCAAGATTTTTAACATCTTTTTGTAAAACTTCTTTAGCAGATTTGCAATCAACTTTAACCAAAAATTTTTTATTTAGCAAATCACTTTGAAATTTATTTATGCACAAAACTATGCTTAAAACTTCTTATTTTATAGTAGAATAATTTTGTTGGGCAGGATTCCATGTTCCTGAATGATATCTCACTATCTTTTCTTTGTTATTTTCATCTCTCTGTAACAGGATCCCTCCAAACCCTATACCTGAGGCATCTGTTTGGATTATCTTAAAGGCTAAGGGATCTGCTAGATTGAGACATGGGAGGCGTTGAGCCTTCTCTTTGATAACTCTAACAACATTGGTCATCTCATCAGACCACTCAGGAGGATTCTTTCTAAGTCTCTTCCTAAGGGGAGCACATAACTGACTCAGATTTGGGAAGAAATCCGAGATATAATTAAGACTTCCAAGAAATCTCTGTAACTGGGTTTTGTTAACAATGACATCGGGAAATTTACTAGCAAATTCTATAGATCTCTCTATAGGAATGATAGTACCCTGATGAAGGTGATGTCCTAAGAACCTAATCTTGGAC
Source organism: Hamamelis virginiana (assembly GCA_017140935.1). Classification (NCBI taxonomy): domain Eukaryota; kingdom Viridiplantae; phylum Streptophyta; class Magnoliopsida; order Saxifragales; family Hamamelidaceae; genus Hamamelis; species Hamamelis virginiana. Next base: position 4,374 of record JAESVK010044958.1, read on the forward strand.
TGAAAAAGAGATATCTTTGATAACGACAAGACTAATCCATTATGCTTAATAGTTTTAAAGAATATATTCAAATGCTTCCAGTGTTGATCGATGGATGTAGAGAAAATCAAAACATCATCAATATAAACAATGGTAAAATTTGAATATGGTGTGAATATATCATTCATGATATTCTGATACTCAGAAGGAGCATTCTTTAAACCAAAAAACATAACATTCCACTCAAAGTGTCCGAAAGGGACAGTAAAAGCAGTTTTATATCTGTCTTGTTCATCTATCTGAATCTGCCAAAATCCAGATTTCATATCAAATTTTGAGAAGATGGTAGCATTGCTTAACCTTGTGATTAAGTCTTGTTTGTTTGGTAATGGATATCTTATCCATTGCAAAGCATCATTTAACGGTTTATAATTGATAACAAGTCTTGGAGTACCTCTTTCAAGTTCAGCATTTTTCTGAATATAAAAAGCAGCACAACTCCAAGGGGATTTGCTCTTTCTAATCAACTTATTGTTGATCAGATCCTGTATCTCTATTTTACAATGTTCTAAAAGCTCTGCATTCATTTGAATGGGGCGAGCTTTTGTTGGTATCATATGTTCTTGGAAATCAGTATTGTAAGGAAGTCTTACAATATACTTCTTTCTTTCCCAAAATGCATTAGGAAAGTCAGAACAAACTTCTGATTCAAGTTTCTTTTTGAAATCTTGAATAGACTGTTGCAATTTTCAGTTTGTTAGCTGATGTTCTATCTGTTTGTGCTTTATTTCCTTTTTAAGAAAGAAAATGTGATTTTCCTTTCTTTGAATCATATTGATTTCAGAAAATATAGAAGCATTCTTAAATGTTAATATTTTTATCTATGGGTGGAGATATATAATGAAAGAATACCTCCTTATCCTTGATGTTTGCTGTTATCCCTTGATAATCAACCTTGAAAGGATGAAGAAGATTTAGGAAAGGTGTTCCTAAAATCAAACTTTGCCTTAAATCTTTAACAAGGATGAATGGAGTCTTGATACAGATACCATTATTGCAAACATGAGCATTAGACAAATAATATTTAATATTTAACCTTGCACCACTAGCAGTGTTTAATTGTTCTAATGTTTTTTCAAAGTATTTAGTAGGAACTAGTCCTTCCTGAATACAGTTGAGATCTGCACCAGAATCAACTAATGCTATGATGTCAAGTTTATACTCTTTGTTGATAGTGATAGTTAACCTGACATTCCATTTTTGAAATGTTACTCTGGTTAATAGATTAATAAATCCATCTTCTTCTGTGAAATTAATAAAGCCATCTGCTTCTTCATGAAGAGATGTTTCATTAATTTGTTCATCTTCAGAAGATGATTTATTAGTAGAAGTATCACTAGATGAACTAATATCTTTCTTTTGTTTCAAAAGAAGTAAGCTCACCTGAGCTTTAAGTCTACTAATATCACTATCCATATTAGTCTTTAAATCTTTAATATCAACCTTAAGTTGATTAACTTCTCTTTTTAAGTCTTGAATAGTAACTTCTTTATTCTTATTTGGTTCAAATCTCCCAAGAATCTCACTGAGATTATAGACTTGATTTGAATTCTTAGTCTTAGGTTTATCAGTTAAACTACCTTTAAGTTTTAACAAAAATTCCATTTGCACATTAGGATCTGATATCTTGTCAATAACATAAAAAAGAACTGTCTGTTCTCTAGTTATGACATTGATACATTTACAATCTTGTTTACAATTATCTTCTTCTTCTTCTGATTCAGAAGAAGATTCTTCATTTGATGAAGCAATTTCATCAACTTGAAGACCTTCTTTTTCTTCATCATAAACAATTTCTGATTCATCCAAAACAAGAAGAATATCCATTAAAATTTTCTTAAATTGATCACTAACATTAAGCTCATTAATTTTTGCCTTCATGGGACATGATTTGGAATAATGACCAAATCTGCCACATTTATAGCAAACTCCTGGCTTTTTATTAGGACCATTAGTATTTGAAGTTGAAGGTTTTGAACTTGATTGTGGTTGAAGCCAATGTTCAATTCCTTTACCTTTACCCTTGTTACCATTATTCTTTCTAGAATTACTAGTTCTAGAATTTTTCTTATTATTAAATCTTCTATTATAACCTTGGTTATTACTAGATTTATGACTAGAATGAGTAGCCTTTTTAGCCTGTTTTTTAGCTGTTTTCGATGGAGCAGGTTTAATGGAAGTGAATTCAAACTGTTCACAGAAAGATTCCAGTTCTTTTCTACTTTCCATTTTTTCCTTTTTCATCTACTGTTTTAACTTAAAATCATTACATAATGAAATACCTTCCTGTTGGATAGTACTTACTATGTCACCATATGTAAGCTTATCATAAGGAATCATTCCATCATGTTTTTCTCTAAGCTTTATCCTTATTTTTTTTGCAAATAAATTTGGTAACCCAGAGATAAATTTCTCTTTCCAGAATGGTTGATTACAATCATTTCTTATCAAAACTTTGGTGAGAAACATATCTTTGTACCATCTGAAATCTTGAAGCTTAGGACACTTCAAGTTAGTTAACAAATCAGCAGATCTATCTTTGATTTTAGAGGGATCTCCAATAAAATGTTTGGCGATAGCAAAGATAAGAGTAGCTACAGCATCCTCAATATCTTCGTCATCTTCAGTCTTGATGACTGTGCCAGTATTATCAGTTTTAACAGCATTCTGAATGTTTGTTCTTTCAGTGGCTGAAAGATAATTATCCCACCAACTCTTTAACTGACCAGTAAATCCAGCAATTAATGCTGAAGCTACCGCATGATCACCTACTTCAGGAGACTTTGATTTATAAGCTGTGCAAAACATAGTCATTTCCTGCAGATAGTTGATTATGTGATATTCATTCATTCCATCTATGTTCCATTCATAGATAGTTCCTCCATGATATGTAGCTCGGTGAAAGGTTCCTCTTTCCTCCATCTGCATATCTGGATATGTTGGTCTAGGATAAAAATTCCTTAAAGGTCTATTCGAAGTTATGATAGAATTTATAGCATTTAAAGTTGCTTCAATCTGAGATACTTCATCATCAGATTCAGGCTCAGCTTTTTCTATAACAGCTATAGTTTTTCTAGATTGTTCAGGGGTGTCCGGAACAACCTTACTAGCAACTCCTGTTAATAATTCAAGTCTTTTTTCTATCTCAGAAAATACAGTTTTTGACAACTGTTGATAATGTTTTTTAGAAGTTTCATGGGGTTTAAATATTGGTGTTTCATCAACTTTTTCAGGAGTAATTTTCTCATTCTGGACAAGGTTTTCAACCCTGGATAACTGATCACCAATAGTTTTTAACGTTTGATTTGAAAAATTATTCTGCTCCATAATCTTTTGAAAATTCCTATCTGTGGAAGGATTTTCTGTTACCTTATATAGAGAAGCTGCAATAATACTATTTCTGTGACTTATCTCAATATTTTCTATAGGAGGATGAATTGACTCCTTATGGGTATTTTGAGCAGTCTTCCAGAGAGTAATATTTTTACCTGCCATATTTATTTCTTTAACAAATGGAAATTCTACTGAATTTTGTTCAGCATAGATTTCAAACCATGTAAAGAAATAGATATGGGTTTTATGATTATTCATGCAAGTATAATATTCTTCCTGAATTTTATCTCTTTGGGATTTGTTGAATGTTTTAAAAAACCATTCTTTTGGTTTCTTATTGCTTTCGCAATAGAAATCTTTTCTCAAAAATTCTTTATCATTTATGAATTCCTTTTCAATAACACAAATTTGAGGATCCATTTGAGACTGTGTGGGAGATATTGGGGGTGTCTCTTGTGTCTCAGAATCAGAGTAAACTGAATCCTTTAATTCTGTAGTATAAAAAGGTCTAGGCATATTTGAATGTTTAACTCCTACTAAATCGGGTTCAGTAGTTTTATATTCAAATATCCTAGTTGGGACAGAAGAGCAAGAAGCTCTAGAGGCTGTCTCAAAAGTTCTTTTTTCAGGTTTCATAGGAAGTCTGAAAGAATTTCTCCTAGAAGAAGAAAACTTTATTCCAACACTTCCATCATTATATTCAGTTAACTTTTGAACATTTGTAGAAGAATTATCTTCTTCAGGTTGTTTATTTTCTACCTTAGGCATTATCTTTGGGAGTCTCCATTCTTCAGGAATAGTAAGCTCATGCCAAAGAATCTTCCTAGGATGTATTATCTCTTTTTTATTTCTAACATTTGTTTGAATCATAAGAGTTTCTCCACTGGGAGAGCTAACTCTTGCTCTATGACTCAAATGGGTGTTATAAACTTTATATTGTATCCTAGATCTGATGGTAACAGGTAATGATCCTTGTAGGATCTCAGGATTATGAATTTTGACATTAACAGTTAAAACTTCCATTATATTTTTATCTTCCAAACTAACACAGTAATTCGGAAAACAATTAAAATATACTGGACCATCATGTAATCCTGACTGTATACCTCCTAGCATACTTTTATCAAAATTTAACCATATGCAGTCTCTCAAGACCATAACAATTGACAAGTCCATGCCTTCTCTTCCCATAGTTTGAGCAGCAACCTAAACTAGTCCTATATGCAAATATTTAAATCTTTCTGATATATGTCTATCAATACTCTCTTGATCGAAGAGCTTGATTGTGACAAAATCAGAATCACAATTGACATTGTGCTCTGTTAACTGGATATTCATATCTGCATAAAATTTTAACAATGGTCTATGGTATATATCTGTGGTTGGCATCCTAGGTATTCTCCACTCATATAAATCTATTTCATCTACAGTATATCTGGTTTCTTTCCTGTTAACCAATTGTTTCCCTTTAGAGGGAGTGTCTGATCTCACAGACATCGACCGACGAAAGAAGCTCATAGTGAACCTCCAAACCCCTAAACCCTGGATAGACACCTATAGCCTGACTGCCCTGTCCGTCGGGACTTATTGCTACGAAAGTCACACCGCCGTAGAGTTTTACCTCTACAGGAGCTTGAAAGTATACCTAATCACTACTCCCGCAAGCCAAATGGCTTTGATACCATATATATATATATATATATATATATATATATATATATATATATATAAGAAGCTAAAACCTATAACAATCAAATCAGAAAAAAGGTTTTTTCTAGGCTCACCCCAAACTCCTATCATAATTACAAATACAATTAAACTAATAAAGAAAACCTTAAACAATCAATTCACAAGGAAAGTTTTCAATAGGCTCATCCCGAACCTCGTATCATCATTACAAATACAACAATTCTTTTTATCCACCATTTTTGTCCTTTCTTGTGCATTTGACCAACTTGAAAGTTCAATCAGTTATTTTGAAAAATCAACTGTTGGATTTGATGCTCCACTTATTCGTATCAAGAATGCAAAAAACCATATTGATCCAATGGTTGGTTTTTCAAAAAATAGACTGTGATAGTTTTTCACAATTTTTTCATTATATTTTACTATTTTTTTCAAAAGTGCAAAAACCGACCATTGGATCAATGTGATTTTTTGCATTTATGATAAGTATAAGTGAAATATTAAATCCAATGGTGGATTTCTCGTAATTACTGTTCCAAGTTGGTGAGATGCACAAGAGAAGACAAAAAGGGAGGACGAATGAAATTTTCCTTACAAATATATCAAACAAATAAATAACCAATTCACAATGAGAGTTTTCAATAGGCTCACCCGAAACCTCCTATCATCATTACAAATATATCAAACTAATAAACAATATTTGATTACAACTTTTGAATATAATTCCATTAAAATGAATATAATTCAACTATATTTTCCATAAATGTGTCAAACATACATAGAACAATGATACCAAGAAATTAATAAAAATTATATTCTAAAGAAAAATGCAACAACAAAAAATAGATGCTAAATAGTAGAACATATATAGTATATTGGGGTTTGGCCCTTTGAACTGTCCTTGAATAAAAATTGGTTTGTCTAAGTATTATATCACTATTAAGACCAAATTTAATGCCCCTAAATTTTACAAAAAAAATGGATGCCCAAGGCGGTTGCCTATTAGGCCTGCCTCAGGGCCGGCCCTGGCAATGGGGCCTGTTATTAGCTGGTGAGATGCCTCTAGCTAGTAAGGTTGTGATGCCGACCTCCATCTTGATCGTTGGATCGTGTTGAAGAAGATTGAGGATGCATCCTATTTAGAAAAACCATACAAATATTAGCTATAAACTTTAATCTCAATTATACATAATTTTTATTTATAAATATATACTTTTTAATGTATATATATATTGAAATGATCTAGTATGTTCTACTTGACTTTAACCAAAATTAGATAAGAAATTCATGCCCTTGGATTTATTTTCATATTGAATCATGCATTAAGGGATAAGAAATTCAATGGGTTGGATTTTTTAACTGCTTTTATTAAAGTCAGCTATAGCTGGCTAGATCATTACCCTATATATATATATAGAGTGAATTTATTATAAGTTACACCTTATACTGTTATACAAGGTGATCTACGTGAAAAAAATTTCAAAACAAATTTTATAAGACCAATCGTAAATTAAAATTTGAAAATTGACCCTTAGATTAATTATTTGTCATTTTTATGTTGTGCATACCAAAAATTATCGTTAACAGTTTTTAAAAGTTCACAGTAAAAAATAGTGCTATTTTGGAGGAAAAAAAAGGCCATACTTTTAAAAATCGATTCTTGGGTCACTTAAGCCACCATTTTTATGCATGTTATGCATACTAAAAATTATAGTGAAAATGCGTACTTTCAAAAACTGACGTTAGATTAGTTTGAATTTTGACATGCATGACATTTATATTTGATCCAATCTAACAATTAATTTTTAAAAATATCTAAGTAGAAGTGAATGCTAATATTTTGAAGCAAAAATTACGGATTGATCTTTTGTACTACTAGCGAAAAATATTTTGCACTCCTAAACTACTAATTGTGACATATTGACTTCTTGTATTGTCAATTAGTGGCATATTGCACTCTTTTGTCAACTAATAAGATGTTTGTTTAATGAAAAAAAAAGTCATATGCATTCATACATTCATCTATATTAGTGAGGAAACATCTTCACGTGAATGCATTTGACTTTCTGTCTATTAAATATATGTCCAATTAGGTAACATAATGATGGAATCTATCACAATAAAAGTAAAGGAGGTCAGAATATCATAAGAGCATCTCCAACCATGCTCCCTAAAATTTAGTCAAATGGCTCCCTATTTTAGCTAAAACCTATTTTAGCTAACCACTTTTATACTACCTACTCCAAACATGCTCTCTATTTTAGCTAATCATAGAATATTTTATTATTTTTTTAAAATTTGACTTAAACAATTAATTAGCAATAATCTAAAGCCCAAATTATATAACAAATATCTAATAAGAAAAATTAAATAATTTAAGAAAAATTAAATAATTCCATCCGACTTTAAAATACCAATGTGGGTCTTTTATTTTGAGAAACTAACCGTTAGATTATATATTCTTCTTAGCTACATGACGTATGGCAAAAACCACATTGATCCAACGGTCAGATTTAAAAAAATCTCACATTAAAGAAATGTGATTTTTTAATTATAATAACTTTTCACATGTAAATTTTTCATAAACCAGCCGTTGGATCACTGTGATTTTTGGCATACGTAATTTATATAAGCAGAATATGTAATCCAACGGTCAATTTTTCAAAATATTAAACACACATTGATAATTTGCAAACAGAAGATAGAAATAATGGAAAAATTTGGGTGACAAAAATTGATGAAATGTGATAGTATTTATAGGGGTGAAAAAACTGTTTAACACAAAATGACCATTTTAAAATTCAGTTACTGTTTTAAAGTCAGACTTCATATTTAATTTTTCTCTGTTAAAAGAGGCTGCAGGGTATTATTTTATTAAATTTAATTGTTTGGCGAGCAGCCCACACTCGCCAAGTATGGCGAGTTGCTTGGCGAGATCCCCATTTTAGCGAGTGGGGTGGCGAGTCGGTTGGAAAGCTAAAAAGCTAGTTTGACTCGCCAGTTTGGGGAAGGAGGTCATTTGGCGAGTGCGGTTGGAGATGCTCTAATTAATAGTTAAAGTACGTGCAGAGTATTTCTTTCGTTGAAAGTACACGAGGTTAATATGTAATTTCTTCTAATTTGAAATATCAATAACTTTTTGGCAACCTTGAATTAAATAGTGACTCGAAGTTTGTATAATCTGTGCACAAACTTCAAGATCACACTTCTTGGAAACATTGAATAAGTTAGTTACCGGGAAGAGTGAAAATGAGCAAAGCAACACTCAGAAAGAAAAGAACAGTTGTTAAGAAACCTCCCCATCTGGTGACATCACAGTCGAATCAAATCTGGCCGTCCAACATCAGACAAATCAAGGACCAAAGTCTAAACCCTAAAGGCAACCGAAGAAGCACCGCGATAAATTTTTTTGGCTTCAATCATTAACCGAATTCACTGCAGGGATTGAAACCGAAGTGGCGTGAGAGAGACATTTACAATGGAGGGATGGGTTTGTGTCATCTTTGCCGTCCAAGTCAGGAATCAGTGCCTGTTCGAACTGATTTCTGTTATTAGTTATGGTCCACTGAAAAAGTAGGTGGTTGCCTCAGACCAATTAAATTCTGCCATGTCATATATATATATATAGAATGTTTTTTTAAAAAGAGAAAGTATGTGAGAATCCCTTCCACGGAATTTTCAACCCTTCGCAATTTCCGAATCGGATCATCACGTGACGTAGGAATCCAATGGGATTTTCCACATAGCTTGCCTTAAAAAAAAATAAAAACCATGCATCTAGAAATTTTAGTAGAAGATAATGATATTTGGACAACATCCATGTGCCAAAATTTTTTATCAATAGTTTGTAAAATTTAACGTGAGAGTTATATTTTGTAAAATTTATAGTTGAATTAAATATTTCTCTCATACATATCATGTTTATAAAGAAAAATACTATAACACCATACACTTTAACCCGAAATTAAAAATCATTCTGATATGTCATGCTTTGAGTTGTGAGGTCTCTCCTCTCAAACTAGCTACTTTTCTCTTTTTTATATACCACTTAAACCACGATATGTTAGGATAGTTTTTAATTTTGGGTTAAAGTGTCAAGTCGATCGAAGATTAATATATAGTTACTTCATCGATAGATGTGAAAAATTGTGATATTTTATATTGACTAAAAATGTGACTTTATATATGGGTTGAATGGTTAATTGGTTTGATTTTTGACAAACATGGTATTTTTAAGTAGGGTATTTAATCCAATGGTAGACTTTTCAAAATATAATTTTCACCTTGAGATTTTGCAAACCACTAATAAAACTATTGGTAAAAATTGGTAAACGGATACTGTTCCAATGATATATTAGTCTTGGGAGAAGTTACATGACTACTATTATTTACAACGATTTTTATAACGCTTTTGCAAAATATTTGGGAGTTATATTTTGAAAAAATCACAGTTAGATTAAATATCAATCTTGTGTATATATATCATGCATGTCAAAAATCAAGTCGATCGGACACCACTAGCCATTCAGTCCATAAATTCCAATTTCTAATTAACAAAAAATTTCACATTTAAGGAAGATGTAACTCATAATCTCCAATTGACTTTAATTTTGATATGCACGACATTTATAAGAAGGGAATTTAATTATACGATGGATTTAAAAAAATAAAATAAAATACAACTCCTTGGATTATGTGAAAGAGTTATAAAAATCGATGTAAAAAATAGTGGTCATATAACCTGTCCCATTACTCTAATGGCATCAAGGGTCTTCCCTAATAATCTTAGTAATCTTGGACGAATGGTTGGTAACATAGTATTTGATTTGCATTCTGACTTACCCTCTAGTCTCCCAAGTAATCTTGGTTAGGGATTTAGGGTAATATATATAAAGGCAAGTTCAATGACTATTAATTTTATTAATATTTTGTAAAAATTAATTATATGTGAGTTATATTTTGAGAAATTCAATATTAGATTAGATGTTCATCTTATATGTACATGATGCTAAATGTAAAATTAATTAGAGATTAAAAATTATTTTAATCATAAATGTGGCATTTTTTATTATTAAAAATGTAAGTTCATGAATCGTCGATTAATATTTTTTGACATGCATGACATGCATAAGAAGGATATGTAAGAATTCAAATAGATCATTCGTGTGGTTGGGATAAACAACTGTCCATTCATGCGTGGTACGGGTGAATTCTTTGCACTCGTGTGGGACCCATCCCGTGATAGTAAATATTTCATGCAATTTTTATTTTTATTTTTTTTACTACAATTTATTCATACATCATTTTGCTAAATGATCTGTTAGGCCTTATGGTTTCAGTCCAAATTGGTAAAATGATTTATCCACATTTGTTGAATGATTTTGATGATAACAAACATTGTACTATGAATATTTTATATTGTGCTAAATATTGTGTTGGATATCTTGATAATATATAGACATTAACGAGTGGATACATTGTTGAATATTTGATTATAATATGCTTTATCTTGAGATTCTTATGCCTCGAATTATAGTATTTATACATTTGTAAGAACATGATTCTAGTCATCAATGATAAGATTCAACAATCAAGAAGCTCAAGCACTATTTGGAAGATCATTAAAGCTAGGCTCAAGTGAATTAGTTGCATATTCACTAAGGAGCATGGAGCAAAAAACGATGACATTGTTGGAACTCTTCAACATATCTCAAGCAACTCAGTGCGCGAAGTGTTCAAGTCAACAAGCTTATGAAGATCAATGAAGATCAACTTGAAGTCTTGAAGCCAAGCTTTTATCTCATTTATGCTAGGAAGCATATGTAAAGCAACTCAATTTGTTTAACCTTGCATAACTCAAAGACAAAACGTTTTACTCATGTTGCACTGGCATACATAACATTGAAAAAATGGATTTAATGTGCCAAAGATGATATAAAAGTGTTAGAAGGCTTTTGGAGACTTTTGGAGATGTGTAGTTTTTGCTGACGAAAACTTTCAACTTCAAATGGGTCATATCTCCCTCATCCAGACTCCGATTTTGATAATCTTTATATGGCCGAAAAGCTTGAAAACTATAGTTTCTAAATATGACACTCTCAACTAAAGTAAAAATTGGAGTTAGTCGACTAAGTCTTGAGTTAGTCGATTAAGACTGTTTTTCCAGTCGACTAAACATAGGTCAGTAGTCATGTTTTGTGAAAATACATTTTTAGTCGACTAGAAGGCATAGTTAGTCGACTAATCGACTCCGTAAACTTTTTAAAAAGCGTTTTAAAGTTTCTAGTCAACTAAGTATGTTGGTCCAGTCGACTAATCATGCCAAGGAATCAAAATGCCTTAGAAATTTGAATTCTTGTCGACTAACTGAGTGGCCTAGTCGACTAAGGGCTCTATCAGACTTTAAACGACTAGTTTTTGATAAACCAATCAGCTCTATTTTTGTCCCTAACGGCCATATTTTTTGATGAGCCTGTATATACTTATTGTATGTGTATTAAATTAGCTAATGATCATACACAAACATATATCAATTTAGTATTCATCATTCTTGTGCGATATTAGTCAAGAGCATTCATTGTGAGCATTTATCATTCAAAGCTTTCTCTTACAAATCCTTGAGCTATTCTTGTTAATCATTTGAGAACCTATTAGTTGAGATTATACTTGTGTAAATTAGCTTGTTGAAGCATTTATTGTACATAACCAACTCTTGTATATCTTGTGAGACTGTATTGAGTTTCTTGGTGAGGCTAAGTGCATGCTCTTGGTGAGCATTGAAGAAGTGCTCTTGGTGAGCATTGAAGAAGTGTTATTTGTGAGTATTGAAGAAGTGTTGTTTGTGAGCATTGGTGAGAGTCTTCCACCCGTGAAAGAATGCTGTTTAAAGGTTTCTCCACCTTGAAGGAGTAATCCTTAGTGGATTGTGGGATTTGAGCTGGGTGCTTGAGGAGTGGATGTAGGCGGAGTCCGAACCACGTTAAATCGCTGTGTTTGATCTCTCTTTCACTCATTTCAATTAATTGCTTATATATTTGTGTTTCTGCTGAAATTAATTAAACCTAATTTTTACTTGGTAATATTTAATTAAAGTTTGTCATAAACCCTATTCACCCCCTCTAGGGTTATATAACTTGGGACAACAGGATCAGTGAGAGCCTAAATCGTCCCCTCACATGGACTAAAAATGATCACAATGAATTTTACACTTATGTTGAACTCACCCTATGCTAGCTAACATGACACACTTTTTAGCAAATTATGAATAAAAAGGCAAAAATTTCTATGGTCCCTACCTATGAAATGAAAATGGCTAGATATTATTTACTCATGTCATCTCCAATGATACTATTTCTAGCATTTTGATTTGTTGTTGATTTGACAAGTGATCAACACTCGTTGATCATCGCTGGATGGCCGGCACGTATTTAAGAAAAGGGATCCAATGACTCACATAAGAAAGACCCACGTATATGACAGGTGATCCAAAACACACCAAATTTGGGCATTTCTTATGTGAGCCATTGGGATCTCCCTTCTTGCACACGTATCGGCCATCCAACGATAATCAACAGGTGTTGATTACCTGTCAGATCGACAACAAATCCAAACTCCTTTCTAATTTGGCCAAATTTATTTTTTGCCTTATTAAAGCGAAAATAGTTTATCAGTTGATACTATTTTTTCGTCTCTAGCAACCAAATACAATTCTCGTACATTTTGTATGGACTAAAAATTGACTAAATTAGAAATTAACCAAATTTGGTTCAGTTTTTAATTAAGCTATTTGTTTGTTGACCAAAAAACTATTTAAGAAAGATGTTTGATGATGCTTAGCCAAAATTTGAAATATATGTGGACTAAATGACAAATAATGAAAATTCTTCAGGCGGCTAAATTTTATATTTTTATTTTTAATGTTATCATGCTTTTTCACTTCTCTGTAATTTTGTTCATTGCATTTGCACATGCAGGTCTATTAAGTATGAGTTTTTTACTTATTTAGTCTTCCAACTGTACGTTAAAATGCCTACAACGGTTGCTTCTTTTGCATTTCATTCTCTGAAATCCAATTCGCCAAGATCACGGCGTCTGTCGCTTTTCCCACAAGTCACTGCTCGCCAGTCAATAACCCCCCATCTTATCCTCTCCCTCTCTCTACCAGTTGCACCATGCAAGGATAATTTATTATTTAATAATTGCAATTTTTTTGCGTGCAAGAAAATAAAATACATGTACAGCTTTTGTCCCCCAACTTTATGGCCCTTTTCTCTTTGGTTAATCGACAATTCCCCTATCTTCCCAAATTAGGAAACTATTCCTCTTGGCCTTCCGTCACCTGAAGAGCTCCGCCCATCCTTACGTTCTTCTCCACAATCAAAATGGAAGGCTCTGCAAATGAACGTCTTGATTTTGGGAAGATGGGCTACGGGTATTTATCTCTCTCTCTCTCTCCAAAATCATAAAATTTGTGTTGCTCTCATTTTCTTCTTATTTTCTATATCTTAATTGCTGGGTTCTTGTTTATTTGATCATTGATGCCTTGATCCTTTTTTATTTTTCTGTTTTCTGATTTGTTGGTTATATATATATATATATATATATATATATATATGTATGTATATAATAGATGCAAGCATTATAGAAGAAGATGCAGGATTCGTGCTCCTTGCTGTAATGAGATCTTCGATTGTCGTCATTGTCATAACGAGGCCACGGTATATAACAACACATTTCTTCACCTTATCTTATATTTCTTTAGCTTAAAATCTTATATTGTACGATATTAAGTTACTTTAGTTTAAATCTTATGTGTACGAACCTTTTTTTTTTTTTTTTGATTTGGGCATTCGTTGTTTTCATTTATTTGGTTCAATTAGAGCATGTTGAGCAACCCCTTTGATAGGCACGAACTCGTTCGACAAGATGTTAAGCAAGTATGTTGATCCAGTCACTATCATTCCATTCATTTGTTTATAACATGTTTGTATTTTTAAATTGTTCCTGAATCCTTAATGAGACCTTGTTGTTTCAGGTGATCTGTTCAGTTTGTGATACAGAGCAACCGGTGCGTTTTCCTGGACTTAGACTACAAGCTTTATTGTTTTTGATTATTTTTGACATCTCATTTATTAGTTTCATAATTATTCTTTGTTGGTTCTTCTTGCAGGTTGTTCGCGTTTGTACAAACTGTGGAGTCAATATGGGAGAATATTTCTGTGGAGTTTGCAAATTCTACGATGATGATGTAATTTAATGAAATCAACTTGAACTATTAGAAAATAAAATGATAATTAGAATAAATTAATACCAGTTTGCTTCTTTAGTATTGTTGATTTGTTTGTTAGTCTTTTAGTTTGAGATGATGATGCAGGACTTTCAAGAAACTTGGCACTATGATGAAAATTAGGGGTAGGGTTGGGTGAAAGTTGGTGTGGTGGCGATGTGGGATTAGCGTGATAGGATTTTATAAACAGAATTAGGATTTTAGGGGCTGTTTTGATGGTTTAATATGCTACAGTACTGCTACAATACCGCGATATAGAACTGCTACAATATTGTCTTGCCAAAACCCTAATTATTTGCTAAATAATAATTAAGTTTGATTACCTCTTTTATAGTACTAATAAATTACCTTGACATAAACCCCTCCCCCCCCATATGAATAATATTTATCCCAACACTTAGGTTATCCCAAATGAACCCAAATCTTCTCTTTCTTGTGAACATGTTCTTCGTTGGATGAGTTAGGTTGAAAGATGACTTGTTATATGATCCTTGGTTATTGTTATTATATTTATATTTATATTTTTATGTGAACTAACGTTTATACTGATTGCAGAGTGGGAAAGGGCAGTTTCATTGTGATGATTGTGGGATTTGCAGGTTAGTAAGCAAAGTACGATTAATTTCCTTTTGTTTCTTCTGGTCTTGATTATTTTCATCCAGTTTTCGATATTCAATACTGGTCTGATATGAGTTGTATTGTATTACTTAAATCAGAGTCGGTGATCGTGAGAATTTCTTCCACTGCAAGAAGTGTGGTATGCACTTACTCTCATTGGGGCTTTATAACTTGAAATTTGTCATTTTAAAAAGTTTTGTTTGTTTTGCGACCTCCAATTCAATGCAATATTAGTAATGTTAGTTCTTACTTTTCTTTTCTTTAATTGCTATTTTCTAAAATTTTGTTAAAATTACTTTTGTTGGAGCAGAGCATACGATCTTTTGTGTTTGTTTTGTTTTGTCAGTAAGGTTTTCTGCTGATATTTTGTTGACTTCTATCATCTTTCAATTCTCTCAAGATGTTCCATTTCCTAGGAATTGATAATTAGAAATTCTTCTCCATTGTTAACTTTTTGTGAGGCCACAGGATCTTGCTATTCGGTGGGTTTGCGTGATAATCATTCGTGTGTGGAGAACTCCATGAGGCACCACTGCCCCATTTGCTATGAGGTCTGATTCATAAGTGTTCTAATTGTGTCCAAAAGTAGATTTAAAAAAAAAAAAAAAAAAAATTCCAACACTGCCATACCATATCTGTGCAGTATCTTTTTGACTCGCTGAAAGACACCACCGTTATGAAATGTGGACACACGATGCATTGTGAATGTTACAATGAGATGATAAAGCGTGACAAGTGAGTGCCTAAATTTTTTGAAATTACTTGGCTTCTGGGTTGTTTGTTTACAAGTCAACATAGTTGAATTTTCTCCTAACAAGCATTGGATTTGTTACCCAGGTACTGTTGCCCTATATGCTCCAAGTCAGTGATTGACATGTCTAGAACCTGGAAGAGAATCGATGAGGAGGTAAGATTATTGAATTTATGCTATTTGATCAATTGATGGTTGCTGAAATAGTCAACTTGTTAAGTTATTTGGACATTTTTCAATGATTTCATTTCACATTGGTCGAGATTGCTTGTCTTCTATAAAGCTGATATAGCAAAATTCTTAGTCTGCCATAGTCAGCTTACTGTGACTTGGATAACTTAGAAGATTTTGAGGGTGAACATGGCTGCTTCTTCTTCTTCTATTATCCTTCATGAAAGTAGTATTGTTGTTTTGAGGCTATTGTAAAGAAAAATAGTTGGGTAATATTTGGTCTTTTTGATACTTCAGGTTATTGTAAAAAGGTTTTGCATTGTTGTTTTGGAGTGTTTTGTTCTATTTTCCTGTCCTATATAATAGGGAAGAAAGTCATTTGATGGTTTTAATGATTTTTGTTCTTCATTTCATTTGAATTCTTTCTTTCTTTCTTCTTCATCTTCCTCTTATCTTTTTCTTTACTCTCTTTCTGCTACTAATTCTGGTGATGTGCATATAGGAAATGGTATTGTGACTTTGAAAGGATAAATCTAAACCACGAGGCAGAATTTTCAGATACTTCATGGGGACAGAAAGAAAGAGAATCACCCAATTACCTCAACAGATATTTGTAGGATGAGTACTGGTCCATGTTGGTTAATGTAATTTGAAAAATGACCTCCATTTCCTAACAATTCACTTAGTCATAGAAAAACACTCCCCTGAAAATGTACTTTGTACAATGACCTTCATTTACTTAATAAACTGAGTATAGTTTACCTTGTTTGAGCTGTGCAAAAATTGTTGCTTCACATTTAGATGGTTTCTATGGGCTTCATAACCATTTTGAAGGTGCCATTAGGTTCCATTGGTAAGGAGTCTTTGATGCCAGTCTAGAGATTTGGATTCAAATCCCTCAAGAGCTTACATGGTCTTCCCTGGGTGGGGTAGGGAGGTGGGATTGAATCCATGGTAACCCGCCCTCTCTCCCCCACCAAAAACGAAACAGAAAAAAATGTAACCAATTTACATGAGCTACTAGGTCTCTCATGATATGGAACATAGTGATCTCTAATCTCTCCAATGTCGTGGATCAAAGTTACTTTAAGTCATAGCATATAACCTGTATACAAGTAATGCTCCTCAGCATGGACATTGGGGTTCCAACATGGAATGATGAAAACTCCCCATAATTTAGATATGGGTTATGGCTATGTATATGCTCTTCTATACATGTGTGTGTGGATGAACCATATAGATAGTGAAGTGCAAGGCCTGATGGCCCTAATATAAGAAATTTAACATTCTGGTCCAAAAATAAATAAGTAAAAAAACCTTATACCCTTTGACATCACTGCATCATAAATTTTCAGGTAATGAGGAGAGTGACAACTCTAAATTGATTCCAGCATCATAAATTTTCAGATAATGAGTAAAGTATAAACTCTAAGTTGATCCTCTAATAGAATGCATAGCAAGAACAATCTTCTGCTTTCAAAAGGAAGTAAAGCCAAATACTAGTACTTGTCACACACTTGTACCTGATGTAAAGAATAGAACTGGCAAATCAATTTACCCACTTAATGCTGTACTCTAAAGATTGCTAGGATTTGCTTGTGCCATTCTTCCTAATTGTATTCGATGATTGAGATGGTTTTTAGCCATGAACCTTTGTTTGAATACTAGATAATTACTTTTGTGGCTTCACTTTTTTTTTTTTCTTTTGGGGGGGCGGGGGAGGGGCGCTTGTTTTATAATTATCTTATACCAATTGTGATTTTGCATTAAATTGGAAAATTTTCTGTGTTTCCAGATTGAAGGGAGGGGCACTTGTTTTATAATTATCTTATACCAATTGTGATTTTGCATTAAATTGTAAAAATTTCTGTGTTTCCAGATTGAAGCAACCATCATGCCGGAGGATTACCGGTACAAGAAGGTGATTACCTTTCATTCTTGTGGTGCTTATAGAAATTTGTGTTTCTGCAGAATCACACTTAATTTTTCAAAAATTCTGAGAAGTGAAAGTAATTTGCAGGTTTGGATCCTATGTAATGACTGCAATGACACTACCGAAGTTTTCTTCCACATAATTGGGCAGAAATGCATCCACTGTGAATCATACAATACCCGGACTATCGCTCCTCCGGTTCTTCCTCAATGACAAGATTATGCTTCCAGAAACATATCCAGCCAAGTAGGCACATCAAAAGCTTGCACCCAGAGAGCGTAAAGCAGAAGAGGGGAAGAGAGAGAGAGAGAGAGAAAGAGAAGGGGGAGGGGGGAATTTTTATTGCACGTTCAACCATATATTTTAGATATTATTATTATCATTAATTGATTTGGTAAATTGCATTATGATTCAAAATTTCAAATGATGGTAGCATTTGTACGTGTGCGCTTCAGAAACTTGTCTCATGTTATTCTTCCTCCAATAGAGGGAGTAATATTTGGGTTGATGTATGCATCAACATAATATATACACAATGTTTGTGAATTTAAGGGATCGCTTGTTTCTCTCTTCTGTTCTGGAGATATGCAATGGTTTTGAACTTGTTGTCAAGTTGGTGTTTAATAGTTTGTGAATTATTGAGTTATACCCAGGTGGCATATGTTGGAATGAAAATGTTGTACCTTTGATAATTTTTTGAATTGTTAAGACTGAAATTATAATGACTGAAGCTTTTATCCATCTTAGAGTTGGTGTTGGTGTGAATCAGCCAAATTCAGGGCTTTGGCTTCGGCTTCGGCTTCCTGACCCATCTTGGCTCATTTTCTTGGGTTGATTAATGCATGATATCTCACTGCTGATGATTAAATTGGTGGCTGTCATCTCCTCTTCTTTTCCCAACTTTCTACAGCTAACCATAAATAGACAGTGTGCTGTTCTGCTCTTGCAATACTAGCTCCTTGCGCATTCATGAGCCCATTGTGTAGCCCAAGCCCAAGGGTCTTAGGACTCTCCTAAGAACCCAAAAAACAGAAAAGAAAACACAAAATGTTTTATAACAAATCGTGAATGCCAACTCCTAAAACTTTCTTACGCTGCGTTGATGTCGTTTCCAAAACTCTTCTAAAATAGGTTTAACATATTGGGCTTAATGAAAACCGAAGACAATCTAGGGCATTATAGTAGAATTATCGAATTATCTCGTAAGCCACTTCTTTTTGCCAAATTCAATAACCTGATCAATCTGGCCTTTCTCGTAAGCCACTTTCTCTTCAAAAAGAAAAACAAATTATTCCTTTAGAAACATTCAATAAAATTGAAACGATACAAAGAAGATCAGCATGACGAATTGAGATAGGTCTAAAAAGTAGAACAGAAATGAGTTAGGCCCATTTCACAAAACATGCAAACAGACTTGGTTGCATTTGGTACGCGGGCTAGGAATCTCAAGCCTGGGAATATCTAATCGGAGGGTTTGGGTTTATAAATTTTGTACCCCAAACCATTGTTTGGAATGCTGGGAATTTCAAGTTTGGGAATGCCTGACCTTTGTTTGTTTGGACCATCAAGTTTCACAACAAAATCAATTAAATTACCAAACTACCCTTCTTTAAACAATTAAATCAAATGCACAAATATATATATATATATATATATAGAAAAATTCTCTAGTGAGCATTTGCTCACTTTAACTAAAGTGAGTAAATAACAGGAACCCTTGGATTCCCATGTACTACATACGGTACATCGATCTTGGCCGTCCGCGGCATGCACATGCACGCGTGTGCAGGCCACGGACGGCCATGATCATGTACTGCAAATGCGGTACATACCGCACCTGATCATTGTTGTATAACTACAGAAATGATCAAGTAAGGACCGGTCTTTAACCTTAATTTAAGGTCCACTCACCATTAGGATATGTATTTTGAAAAACCGACCGTTGGATTAAATAATCTTCTTATGTATATCATGTCTGTCAAAAAGCATAGTGATCCAATGATTGATTTTTAAAATACAGATGGTTAAACAATGTTACAGCATACAATGGTAAATATTGTTAGAGTGTTTCACAAACTGTATTTTGAAAACCAATGGTTGGATCATTGTAATTTTTGGCAGACATGACATACATAAGAAGATTATCTAATCCAACGGTCAATTTTTCAAAATACCTATCTTGCGTGAGAAAATGGTGAGTGGACCTTAAATTAATTTAAGGACCGGTCCTTAAATGATCATTTCTATATATATATATATATATATATATATATAGAGAGAGAGAGAGAGAGAGAGAGAGAGAGATTTATGTAATAAAATTTCAATTGTCTTTGCAGGGTTTTCTGCTTGAACATAAGCCTGATAATGCTGCTGCCATCATTCAAGTCCTCAATCAGGTGCTTACTGTTTTGTGCATGGTTTAAATTATGAGAAAAACCTAATAGTTGAATATTATCTTGACATTAAGTTATGACTTATGACACAAATTATGAGTCATCAGCGAGCAACTACCAAATTTTATGCTTGCTTATAGTGTTTATTGTATTAGGTACTCCCTTTGTCCCATTTTGTTAGAGTACTTTCACAAAACACACATATTAAGGAAAGCAATTAAGGAAAGCAATTAACTCATTGACTGTTCACTTGTTTAATTTCATCTTTTCAATATTACCCTCTCAATCCAATTAATACATTGACACTCCATTTGTGCTTTAATTGTAATTTTTGATATAGCAAAAGGGTATTGTGCAAAAATAAAATAGTTGATGCCTTGATTTTGTGCAATGAACAAATATTATGGGATATCCAAAAAGGAAAATATGTAATAATATATTGGGATGGAGGGAGTAATATTGTTTGACAAACGGGAAAAATCATTCACCTGGGTATTTTGCGAGATGCTTGTTCTATTCTTTGAACTTGTAACGGGCTGGGTATTACATGGATTCCATCTTGATGTTGATTTTCTTTCCTAGAATGTATTGACTAAATTGGAAATGACTTAGGAAGAATCCTGGTAAAGAGTTCAAACTTGTCCTTTTGTGGGAATAATCTTTTCCTTGAGACTGGTTAAATATAATGTTAATCCATGAGCCAGGACTTGTCTGATGCAAAGAGACCAGGCATCATGGTGGAACTTCAAAAGCTGGTGAGTGAGTGGCCTTTGGAGGTTATAAAGCATCAAAAAGAGGAGGACAGGAAGGTATGCTTTTTAATTATCTTGTGCCATTGCTGCTAGAAAAAAAACAAAGATTTATTTTTTTTAAAAGATCGACTTAAGATGAAGCTTCATTGATTAAAATCCAAGGAGAATTGCTAACTTGGCTTGGGGATTTGAATATCTACTAGGTTGTTGCTTATGTTAGTCAAATCGGACCTTTTTAACTTTCAAAGTTAATGATCAACTTTGCCAGTTGTCAAGACAAATAACCAAATTATTATTATCATTCTTTGTTTATAGATCTCTCTGTTTTGTTCTGTATTTGAACTGTGACTGGATGAGCAAGCACTCTTCTGGACAAATATAATTTTTGTTAAACAGAATTTTTCTCTAATCCATGCTCACAAAGATATATGTATCCTTGTTTTTTGTTCTAATGACCAGACATTGGCTACTTCTTTGAAAACCGATATCCCTGTCATGTTTAGCGGTCTATTAAACATGGGCATTGAGGTGAGCGTAAATATGGAAGACCTAACCAAGCAAGGAGGCATTCTGTGTTGAAGTCCAACTAAATCACCGGAGGAGGTATGACTCGACAACCTTAAGGTCTGTCTGTGCACTTCTTGCATATTATAAAATAGAGAGCAATGACTGTTTTGGCCACCATTTTTGAAGGGCACTTTGATAACCATCACCGTCCCGAAACATGAAAATTTCGTAAGCTTTGATTACATCCTCTGTCAAGACAAGAATACTTTTGACCACTCATTCTGCTTGTAGCTTGGTTGGCTCGATTACTAATAATTATTATTTTTTTCTCAGTTTGTTAATCTATTCATACCCTACTTAATAAATCTGCTGGAATTTTGGAGGAGTTATGAGCGCAGTTTCCATTTTGTTGGTTTAATATATGAGAGAGAGAAAAAAATGACGATCTAGTTGCGGTTTGATGTATTAATAGAATGTTTGCCATTTGTGTATTGTGCATCATCACAATGAAAAATGCTACTCAGCTCGCTTTTCTTCCTAATTCTCTCACAGGAGGTATGGGTGGAATTTACGTTAAACTTCCATGACTGGATGCTATCTTTTGTGAAAGAGGCAGACAAGTAGTAGTTATGAGTAGCACTACACGTTGTCTGCATCATTATTATTGCAGACATTAGGTATTATATGGTTATTCTAGCTGTTACTCGGAAATTTCTCTAGATTTTAAAGTCTTAGCCCAGAGTATTTTTCTCTTTGGGAATTTGCTCATTTGCTTTGTGTGGTGTCGATGGCTTATTAATTTTTACGACCATTCTCATTATCTTTTTGTGATAAAATACTCACACATCCATCACTGCACCGTCATTGCAGCCATGCACACAGAACCACAATTAATTTGCATGCTTCATGGGCACTGCTTGCACCACCATCCAAGATTAATTTGTCCTTATATAAAGACTCCATTCCATTAGTTCTAGGTTAAATCTCCCTGCAACTCCTGCTTTCATCCATGGCTGTCACCTCTCATTTTCCCATTCTCATCTTCCTTCTGTCCATCATCTTCATTCCACTATCCAAATCCCATCATACCAAAGATGAAGCTGCCAGTGACGGCTTCTTCGCCGTCCATCTAATCCACCGTGACTCACCTCAATCCCCATTTTACGACGACAAGATGACCGCCCTCGATCGCGCTGTATCAGCAGCTAACCGTTCCATCTCTCGCCTCAAATACATCCGGTCAATGATCACATCATCGCCGGCGGCAGCACCGTTTTCCGGTGATATCTCATCTAGATTAGTTCCTGACCATGGGGAGTACTTAATGATGTACAATGTGGGCACTCCCCCTACACAAGTATACGCCATTGCTGACACTGGAAGCGACTTAATTTGGCTCCAATGCCTTCCATGCAAGAAGTGTTACAATCAAACACAACCCATTTTTGATCCTTCAAAATCTTCAACATTCACCAGAGTATCATGTAATTCCCCCAATTGCATCGCGGTAAATGACTATGCCTGCGGCAGAGAAAATGACCAGCGACCTTGCTACTACGTAATATTCTACGCTGATTCTTCCACAACAAGAGGAACTCTCTCAACCGACGTATTTGCTTTCGAAGATCCTCACCAGAATAGCGTCGATGTCGGTTCCTTGTGTTTCGGCTGTGCCGACGACACTACCGGTTCTTTCTCCAAGAAAGAACACGGCATTGTCGGCCTCAACCAAAGCCCACTTTCCTTAATCTCTCAACTGGGTATTAACTGTTAACAAACTTTTGATCTATTTGATATTTTTGTTAAATAAAATAAAATATATATATTAACCTAATTAAATGATATCCTAACAATTATAAATACATAATAGGTATAAGACAGTTCTCCTACTGCATGGTGGTGCCGGACGATGAGGGATCAGGAAGTCGAATGTACTTTGGATCCCGTGCTGTGATTTCTGGCGGGCAAACTCCATTAAAAAATTGGAGCAAGATGTTTTACTACGTTAGTCTCGAGGGAATTAGCATTGGAGATGACAAGATTCCGATCCCAGATAGAAGTTTCGAGACACCAGATAGGGGATTCATAATTGATTCAGCTTGCACGTACACGATGCTACGATCCGAGATCTTCAATTTACTAGTGCAAGGATTGAGGAGAGCAATAAATTTACCAGAACAAAAGCATCCACCTGAACCATTCGGATTATGCTTCGCTGGGAGTTTCAACGACTTGGAGTCGCAGCCGGACGTGACATTTCATTTCCAAAATACCGACCTGTTGTTAATCAAACAAACGACTTTTTTGGAAGTAACGAGTGGGATATGGTGTTTGGCGATGTTGCCTTCGTCTGATAATGTGTCTACGCTTGGAAACATTCAGCAGTGGAATTACTGGGTTGGGTATGATCTTGATAGCCAATTGCTCTCTTTTGCTCCCGTCGATTGTGCCACCTTTTGATTTAGGAAAATGCTATGCATCACTACAATGTATCACTACAAGAAAGAAAGATAGTGAATTTCCAAAAATACTCATGAGTGATTTTCCAAAACTACCATAATTTACTTCTTATGGCGATACTTGTAGTGATTCATTGTAACGATGTATATCATTATTATTTGATTTATGCAAACATTAATAGTGTTTATGTCAAAGGGTCATGGGTCACAAGTTTAAGATCATAAGTTGGAGTTTTTGTTCGTTTAATTTTAATTTATTCAGCATAAGGAGATGAATCTAAATCCAAACTTTGGCCTATATATACTTGGAAAAAATAAAAAATAAATCCATGTAATGGATGCTGACGTTAGAGTGGCATGGTCTTGACTAGGGCTTTGGGTTTGGTGATCCTTATATTTAGGTTAAAGTGGCAGCGTCTTAACAGTGTCCTTATACTCATGAAATTCTAAAAAAATGAAAGACACCCTTTAAAAGTAGGTTCATGTTTGCAAATTAACCATGTATTGTTCAATGCTCAAAATTAATGTTATACATAAAATATTATGGAAGCAATCAAATATCTATAGAAATGATATTTCTATTTGATCTCAAATATATTAATTTTGTAATCATTTCATGATTTCTCTTCAATTCTTTGCTTCTCATCCTGTCCAAACTACTCGTAATATTATGTTTCTCATATTTACATGTTTTGGTTGTGCAAGTCTTGTTCCCATTGCATTTTCCATGTAATTTAGCCCAAAATTGGTAATTATGAAATAATAAAAGCAAAAAAAACAGAGTGAGGAGAAAATAAAGAGAACAAAGAACTTGGAACTATTAGTGGGACCACGTACAGGGATTGCCGGCGGCCATGATTGAGCTCATGCCATGCTTCCCTTTTTAGCCCAAACAATCCCTTCCAACAATCTTAAAGAAGAAACCCTTTTTAGTTAAATTTCAAACCTTGCTCCCTGAACCCATAAGATTTCAAGTTTAGTTTCTAACCTTAATCAAGTTCTTTCATAGGGGAGAGAGAGAGAGAGAGAGGGGTACCTAAGCAACAAGAACAATTGATTATCCTGTTATAACTAGGGGTAACTAGGGGTGCAATTCGGAACGGGTTAATTCGGGATCCGATCCAATCCGATCAATTTGAATCGGATTAGAATCGGTCCGAATTGAATTCGGATTGGTTTTGGTCAAATTTCTTCAATTTGAATTCA